>CM073775.1:16605788-16683724 GCA_037158775.1 Hetaerina titia
ATGTATACTGATATTTGTGAATATAAATTTCTTCACGTGCCAGATGAACTCCTAGTGTGTTGTACAGGTAATTATTGTATGATTGCCTATCGTTTAGGATAGGTTTTGAATGGAGACAGACTGAATTCGCTACATTTCATAGCATTGACTAACAAAAGACAACCTAACACCCGACCCTACAATAAACCCGTTTTTAATCTCGCATACATTCTGCAGTAAGATAACGGTTAAATATAGTAAATAATGCCTACGCGCTAGGCTGCTTAGAATGAAAATATTTTAGCATCCCTTTTTGTAGAATTATTCATCTACACCTAATCTTGAAAGCCATCACGAGGGTGTGTAGTAGTGACCGGTAGGTCACCAGCCACTTGCGTATTTCTTGAAAATTCGCATTCCGAATAAATATATTTTTGTAAATGTCGATTTATCCTGCGTGATGTCTAGTGTTTTTGTTATTACGATGCGCACGAGTGCTAAATGATTCCTTGCGTCCGTTTGTCGATTTCCCTTATCCCCACGTTGTGAATGCTCTCTCCCACCGATGGAATGTGGTGTTATGGCGGGGCAGCCATTCCTACCTAGGCATGTGATCCACAGATTCCTACGGGGGCAACCGTTTTGCCCTAATCATCTCTGGAAGTGTTGCGGCATTTAGTTCTCTAACAATATTCCAATATTATTTTAATTCAAGGTTTGGTGATTTAGGGGAAAGTTTCTTGGTGTGTGTGTATATATGTATATTATATGCGAGAATTTATATTGATAGAACTTCCAAAGAGAGGAAATGGCAGCTTTTTGCACCCGGGAGATAATTGGAGTACGAGGTAAGCTTTCTGTGCAGTTATGATTGATGATTGCCAAGTCATCCTAGGAGGAGGGTGAAAGTGTCTTAATAGCGTAATGCTTTTTTTGTAATCTTAGTCGCTCCCTTTCCGTTAATTATTCAAGTTTAGTCGTCCATTACACCCGAAGTTGGAAAATAATTACAAGATCAAAATTTGTAAAGATGTAATGTATCAATTACGATGTCGTTTTCCTTAACTATCTAGGAGTAAGCCACGAGGAGATTTTGTCGTAATTAAGCGATAATTTCAATGCAAAAATCATAATTTTTTCGCCCTTTTGAGTCTACTCCCTTCTTGCTTCAGTTGTAGTGTTCGTTAAATTGGCATCGTTATGATACGAGGGGCAAGTTCGTATGCAGGAGCGTATTTACTGCGTTCCATGACAAATTTTCATCCGTATCGTTTGCATTTGTTGGTTTGGTACGACTGGCTCCCCCTTTGCTCTCTCTCTCTCCAGCTTTTCCTCTCTCTCCCCCACCCCTCATCTCGCCACCCCCTCCCCCATCCTCCCCACCCTCTCCCCCATCCTCCCCACCCTCTCCCCCATCCTCCCCACCCTCTCCCCCATCCTCCCCACCCTCTCCCCCATCCTCCCCACCCTCTCCCCCATCCTCCCACCCACCCACTTCCCCTCTCCGTTCCCCTTTACGAGTGAAATCATTCCCTAACAGCGGATGGAGGCCATTCATAAGGGACGTCTCTCTCTCTCTCGCTTCCCCCTCCCCACTCCGCCCTCCTCCTCCCCCCTCCTTTAACCCCCTCCCCCCTCCTTTAACCCCCTCCCCCCATCGCCTCCTCCCCTCCGCCACTCCTCATCCTCGAGTGAGGTAGATATCGGGGCGTCTGTGTGTGTGTGTCATGTCGTGAGAGCACGAAGCGGTCGGTAATACACCGTTGCCCCACGAGACACGCTTCGCGTGCGCGGCTTTGGCGCATCTGACCCTTTCCGCCCGTGACCTCGTCCCTTGGGAAGGGGAAGGGAGGGTCAGCGCGACCCCTCGCGAGCGTGGGGCAAGGGGGGTGGGGGTTTGTGGGGATTCCGACCGAACCCAAATGCCGAGATCCGAAAACCCTTAAGATGGCATATATTTCTCGTGAATATCTTCACGGAATTAGATTCATAGAACCAGTTTCGTGATACCGAATGCCTCGGTGTCACAAGGGCCGGGAATATTCATGAGTGCGGCGCCGTGCGACGAAGCCAGGAAGAAGTTCGTTTCGCAGACGACAATCGAGCGTAGTGGGTACCGAAAGAACTACTAATGGGGAGCTTCCCAGGAATTGTGGTCTTCGAATGGACATGGTGAACTCCGAAATTATTTTTGGGGGGCTGAAATAATTAACACTGACTCTAGTCTGTACTAAAGTAATAATAAGTAAATAATTTAGTTCTTATTTGTACGATCGTAGTATGTATGCGACGTTTACCTTTAGGAGAACCACAAAACTCAATCCTGAGACCTTCATATGGCTGTGGTGGCCAGTACGCAATACTCATGTGTAAAATAAGAGAGAGAGATGGACTCATAAATGGTTACATAAATTACGAGCGTCCTCTTTCCCCGAAGTGACGACGCCTTAAACACTTTTCTGTACCCTGTGTGAGGTGTTGTGTCGTCAAAAAGGTAAAGTTTCCCCAATTACAGATCTTATTAGAAAATGCCGTGGTCGTGCACTTGTCCCTTATGGGACATTTTCGATTTATTTGGGGATAAATGTACGATACAATTAGCAGTGCGATAATGACAGTTAACTACCTTGTAGGATCATTATAGCTGCATGTCTCTCCATAAATTCTGGTGATTGTATGCAGGCGTGGTAATAGCGGCAACCTTAATTTGTGTGTACGAATCGCTGTCGATGATAAATGCATATCGGCCATTATTAAAAATCAATATAGGGATCAACACGTATCGTCCGTATCGGTGGTGGTCGTGTGAATAAGGTCAAAGTTCCACCGATGGTGCACTTGATACCAAGAGAGGGGTGAGGGTAGCGTGCTTTAGAGGCGACACAAGCTGGATGGCCGTATATGGGCAATGTCGTTGATGTCTCGTACCTATTGGTGGTTTATCTGCCCTCCATGCGTCACTGCCCTTCAAACGCTCCACATCTGTCGGGTCGGAAGATCATCGTGTTGCACAACCCTGCTCCAAAGTAATCTAATTCAGTTATGTGCTTATGGATCAGATTTCTATGAAATGCTATAACGGAAAATTGCGAACTTGTTAGGTAACTATTTGTCTGCGATCGTACTGTTAGGCAGTTATCGCCTCAGCACCAAAACCCCTTTGTTAGAAGGACTTCTGCGGGAACAAAGGTCTCATTGTCTCGCACCAAACATTCCGTCAAGTGGAATTGTAGCCTTTGTTGATACAAACAAGGAATACCTTTCTTCGTCAAAGAAGCTCTATTTGTAGGTACGCAATCTTAAGAGGGCGAAAAACGATTTCGATGTTGTTTATCTAATGCTCTTCTCAAATAAAGTAAGCAGCTGCCGTGTGAGTATTGCTGATAGTGAACTATGATATAATTATGTCAATAGTAGACTATTTAGAGAACAGGGTAACAGGGCGGGAAGGAGATAAATACGTAGAATTGGTAGTGTATATATTTTGTCGATGTCCTGCATGTCATTTTTTAAATTTAATGCACCCATCTTTTTAAAAGTTCTACACCATAATTTGAATATGCGTATTCTGTTATTGAATATTGTTGTATGCAAGTACTCTCTTTCGTGTGATTAACATGTTTCGAGTACATGATCAAACTGATATTCGTGTAGAGGTGACATGATTGGGATTTTGCGTGTATGATTGGGGACATAACATCCCCCGCCACCCGCCCTTGCGAGCTATTGTGTAGATGCAGTGATTTGCTGTTATGGTTATAAATTTGGTACTAGTTAGGTGTTATAGTAATGGTGTCGTTGTATTGCCATGAATTAAGAAAGTGAATCTTTTCTCTCATAAACTTTCACTCTATTACCAATTTTCTCTCTTTTTCGCTGTTTCTATGCTGCGTGTTACTCAGTATACTAATCATAGAGAAAGTCATAAATGTAATTTTTTAATAATGAAAAATATTTCGATGGAAAAACGCCAACGAATTTCAGTGGAAATTCAAGTTTTGAGATCATCTGATCAATTTTTGACCGTTCGCATCTTGATTTATGTGCATTGTGTATTTAAATTTTATGGCAAATGTAACTCAAAAACTACAAATTGAAATTTTGCACTTAAGAAGTGTGAATAACAGTGGAAGGATTGATCAGGTTTTGACCGAAGTTGACCTTCCCAACCTGGGGGCGCTTAGTTAGTGGTGGTCATTTTACTATATCCACGGTTGAAACGTTTAACTTAGGATTGCGCCGAAATGAAAAATATTCCTCTAACTTAATAATTATTAAACTGAAATACAATTCTGTTGGAATTTTAAAAAAATGTGCAAAATCATTCCTGCTAGCAATGTGTCTACAGTTACGGGGTTTTGCAACGCTGTAACTTGATCTGAAGAAATATCGACTCGAGTCGATGAAGTTACATAAAAGATTCCTGAATGTGGAAAAGGGTTGTCTCATTGGCTTTCATTTTAATGAGAGATTATCTCTGGTCACTTTAAATTTGCCCATCCTGACCGTCCCTTGTGAAGTATGAGTATACGTGCACCCGAGCGCATTAGCCACCGTCTTCGATATACTATATTTCTGTAGAAAAATCGGATTTGCCTCGGATGCCCTGGTGATGACCTGAACATTTGTTTGTCCGCGAGTACAGAAGTCCCCAAGGTGTGTTGCTTGCACTGTCCTGTTTTTCTCGAGCAAAAGAGTGACTGACCATAAAGGAGAGAGAGAGAGAGAGACATGCATCTCGAGTTGTCGGCCCGCCCCATCTCGTCCCTCGGCCTCTTCCCCCGCAGCTCCAAGAAGAGACTCCGGGTAGAGTCGCGTCTTCAACTTGCCCAACCTCTCACGAGGAGGATAAGAGGGTCCACTCACATCCCGCCCGCCCTCGGCTCTTTGTCTTCTATTCACCAGCGCTCATGAACGCACGCACACACTCACTCACAGAGAGGCAAGCAGTCGCTATCAAAAACGGAAACGCACTTTATCGGGAGATGTTTACGCCCTCCATTATCTGCCCCCCTCTTTCTCCCTCTCTCTTTCCCGCTCTTTCTGTATTGAGTCCTCGGCTGTTTACACTTCGGGCGGGATGAATGAGTTCTGTTGTAATGTGGGAGGAAGTTGTTGAGCCAGCGAACGAGAAGTCGAG
Organism: Hetaerina titia; assembly: GCA_037158775.1. NCBI lineage: Eukaryota > Metazoa > Arthropoda > Insecta > Odonata > Calopterygidae > Hetaerina > Hetaerina titia. The sequence goes on from CM073775.1 coordinate 16,610,908, forward strand.
GCCCGATCAAATGAGGAGGTCGAACAAATCGCGACTGCGTTGTTTTGCCAGAAAGAGTTTCTTGTTTTCCACTTTGGACTTCCGACGGCCAGTGTAACTGCACCAAATAGGTAGTAATATATTAGCGTCATCTGCATCTCAACCAGTTGTGAAATCGAAACCTTATTATTATTATTATTGGTTTTCTAATCATAAGAGAACAGAAAACCTAATCGTAGTCGAGAAGAGCGTACGTATTCCCTTGCCAATTTTTAGCTTCATCAACTTCATCAATGTAACGTATTTAGCGTAAATAAATTCACGATAAGAAAATGTCAACTGTAGAATTGGACCAAGTTCAGAGGGAATTCCATAGATTTGTTTATAAATAGTTACGAGAAGAGATGAACCGTAAAGAGTATTCTGAACCAATTAGGTTGGGAGCCTCTTGGTTCACAAAGAGAGCAGGCAAGACTTAGAGACTTCTAGATGGGTACAGGGAAGGCACGAGTCTGTTGATGACAGCGTGGGCATTACTATGGCCTCTAATTATACGATCTGGGATAAATTAAGAGAACACCATCACAGCCGCAGCCGTAAGTACTTGTTCTTCCCTCTTACGATACACATTCGTAACGTAATCGAACCCAAGGAACGCATCGGGAAATGAGCGGTCTTACTAGGACTCAATTGATCTGAGTTACATGCTTTGATGTCTCATCATCTTAAGACTATGTGGCATTATCCACCATTAGTTTTTCTCTCAGAAAATAAGGTGGCGAAAATTCAATGCATAGAAAAATCAAATTAATCGATTCTAGACTAATTCATTGATGCGAAAATTAGTTTATTGACGCCTGATGTTATTACTTTCCGTTTCCAATACCTGATATTGCTAAGTTTTCCGTTTTTAGATTTTTATTTCAGTACAATTGATCGTTTCAGGCGTAACTTTGTGGAATTGTTCCATGATGAATAACGTCAAAATAAAACTTTGTGATTCCACCTATAATGTATGTATTTAATTCCCTTAGCAACCTAATCTACATCAGGTCCCTCTTCACCTCTGTGTACTTCTTTCCTCCCTTCATCCCGTCCAACATCCCTATCCTGTTCCTGCCCTTTCCTCGCTTGCCCAACATTCTCCACTCTATTACCTTCTTCAACATTCCACTACCGCTCAATACACCTTTCATCCATTTTTTCTGCCTCCATAGGATTTCTCTCAACAAACCCCTCTCCTCACCCAAAATCTCCAGTACTTCCTCATTTGTTTTCCTTTCGGTCCATTTCACCTTCTCCATTCTTCTCCACACCCACATTTCAAAAGCCTCCAATCTACGTCTATCCTCCTGCTTCAACGACCACGTTTCCGCGCCGTACATAGCTACGCTCTATATCAGAGTTTTTACGAGTCTTGCCTTAACCTCCCTACTCAACGTCCCCGTCATCAACTCCCTCCTTCTTGAGAAAGCCTCCTTGCCTAGCGCAATTCTTCTCCTTACGTCCCTACTACTTTGACCGTATTGGTCCGAAATACTTCCGAGATATCTAAACTGTTCTACCTGCTCTATTTTTTCCCCTCCTAGTTTAATGTTTAGCTTCGCCTTTTTCTTTCTGGAAAATCGTATAACCTTTGTTTTATTAATATTGATTCTCATATCTATTGCACTGAACCTCCAATTCACTCAACAATGCTTGCAACCCCTTGGCTGACTGAGCAACTAATGCTTGGTCATCAGCAAACCTAACCGATTTTACGAATTCCCCTCCGACTTTCATTCCTACCTCCAGTTCTTCCTATGCCTCTTTAATCATTTTCTCCACATATGCGTTGAACAGCACCGGTGACAATGGGCAACCCTGCCTTACCCCTCTTCCTAACACTGCCCATCCGGACTCTCCATTCTCCACTCGCACCTGAGCAGTCTGAGACGTACAGGTTGCGGATCAGCCTCCTGTCCCTCCAATCCAATCCTATTTTCTGCAATACACGCATTAATTTTTCCCAATTCACTCTATCAAACGCTTTTTCTAAATCTACGAAACAGGCAAATACGTCCTGATTGTATTCTATATTTCTCTCGATTAGTGATCTCATTACTTTCACGATTTGTGCTTGCAAATTCCAGTCGTATGCTGCTATTTAAGGTTCTCTTTGTTAGAAATCATTTTTTGTAAATGCTGAACTAAATGATGAAATATATTATCCGGTAGATAATCGCTGTTCATAGTGGTTTCTCGTGTACACGTAGTGCTTCGTCTAGTCCAATCGATGTGACATGAGCATATTTTCGATGGCTATTCAATTAGGATTTATCGTAATTTTTTCAACTGCATACCTTTGCTCATCCTCCAAATTTTGATCTGTTTTCTCAAAGAGTTCTCGTTGGATACAAAGTACTTATCGCTCATTTTCGTCCAGTTTTCGAAAGCATGGAGGAAGCTTTTTTTATATAGATCCTGCAAAATTGCCTCGGCGGCCTTTAAAAAAACTTTCCACGTAGGTTTTTCTTCACACATGGGAAAAGGAAAAAGTCACACGGGGCTACGTGTGGACTGAAGGGAGGATGAGGAACCCATTTCAGTGATTTTCCACGATGTATACAGCATTTACATCTATGATGTGTGTACGTTTATGATTATATTGGCGCAGTATCTAGCCGGTTACTTTGTAATATGGCTTCTTGCGAATCATATGGCCTTAAAGAACTTTCATTCAGTGCGTCCCGATTGAATGCTCCAGGTAAAGTTGAATGTGCTGCTGATATGGCATACAGTTCAACACCATTCCTTGAATATCCTATAAGCGTACTCCTTAAGCTTCGTTTTAACGTTTAAGTTCTAATTCTAATCCTGTATTTCATACAAGAACTGGATTGCCAGATTTCTCATAGTGTTAAGTCGCCTTCACCAAAATTTTCAACCTCATCATTTGAGCTAAGGAATGCGTTGTGTTTTTTTCCTGTTTTGCTGGGGTTCGTTTCAGGCTTTCCTTAGAATATCGTTTATCTGGAAATCTAGAATATTCTAAGTTGGATGTCCTCCTCGAGTCGTGCATTATGAAACATGGTTAATATTTAGCAAGGGGAAGTGAGCACGTGCAAAAAGGGTATTACCTTATACTAGTATAACCAAAGGAAGTAATTTTCTATTCGTTCTGTTGTTTTTTTCGGAACATCAAACGTGTATGAGATGTATAGTTCTACAGCCAAGAGACTGCGCATCGCGCTTTTTCCCTCTGGGACTCGGGACGCAAGAAAAAAGTTTCGATAAGTCGGATCACCCGGTTTAATCGGTTTTGATGATGATGCAAATAGCTCAACAGTCTCTTATTCTCTGAAATAATCATAATGATGCCAAATGATGATGTGCATCCTTGGGGGTCAAGTTATTTCATGCAGACGCTCATGACAAGCAAGCACAGTGGGCGCTTTTGTGTAGTTTCGCTCGGCGATCGTACTTCAAAAAAATCGTCAAAGAGGGAGGATTTATGGAGATTTATAGGAGAGAGATTAATGTGAGTAGGGCGAGTGACCTTTCTCCCTGCTTCCTCCAAACTGTGCTAATCCGATGCTGTCTTCTAAAAAGGGTTGAGATATCACGGAGCCCGTACGATCCCTGGAATCCAATTGCTGCTCCCAAATAAATAAAGGGCCTCTCAACCGGATCCTTGGTTCAATCCTTGCGACGCCTCCATACCCTTTTCTTAATCCCTAAACCCGTGATTTTCCCTTAAATAGATATTCACGGGAAAGCATATGTTCATAGGGAAAGAATCTAATTCCATGTCCCCTGGTTTATTTAAGCATCGTAATTTATTAAATTCATGTTGCGAATTACATGTTTTATGAAACCAGCATCGAATGATTTTCTGTGGTTTTTCTTAGTGACTGCGAAATTACGCGTGATTTTCACAGTTCGAGTCGCCATATTGGTATGTAAGACTGTATTCATGAATACCGTTGGTGGTTGAACATTTATTACATCTACGCAGTACTCAGTAATGATGTGTGACAGGGATTGTTAGGGCACGATGGTTATTTTTTATCGAGTTCGGGGAAAGAAGTAGAAGTCTGTCCTTACAGGAGTCAGTTTCTCTTATTGTATCAAATTATCCTATTCGCCGAAGAGGGTATATCCTAAATAATTACTTTTTACGACAGTTTGATTGCTCTTTGTCAATGTGCCATTACTCGTATGTGTTTTGCAAGGATGCTGTTGTATTCGAATCTCGAGATACTCTTTAAGTTCTCTAATAACCGTTCAATCATTTTTTTCTTTTCGTTATTTTTTTTCTTTGCATACTGTTTCTAAGCTTTCTCATCTTATTCTGTTATTGTTTGGTTCGCCTTCATGCTTGCACGTGCCCTGATTGGTGTCATGCAATATATCTTTTAATGTGTTGTTGGTTGTTTGGGGCGAAAATATATGCAATCGATTCATTTTTTTAAAACTGTAACTTTGTAATTCCATTGTATTTTTTAGACACAACCTGTGTATAAACTTTTGATATCATCATCAGGTAAAACACCTCTTTTTTTAAATGAAATATTGTTTAGTTTCATTAATTTACCAATCACATTTTTAGCGAATTTGATATTTCGTTACATCCACGTGGTATCAAGCAATACACCTCCAGGAGGGTCATTCCATTCAAAAGACATTCGGTATGAATTTTAAACGTTGCTTAAGTGTTACCTACTAATTTATAAAATTGTTCATTAATTCAAATAATGGAAAGTTTTAATGGCATATAGGTACAATTTACGGCGGACCCACTTTTTTCTGATGGGTTTTTCGTAAATGCTTCGAGGTAAAATTCAGTACTCTTTGAAAGCACTTGTGTACCATGTTGTAATTTAAGTGGCAGTGTCTCACTTATTTTCCTTCAAAGTTAGAACAATCCGTGCTTTCGGTTGTATCCATTCGTTCTCCACCATCCCTGGTCAAAAGTTCGCGGAGTGCGGGATGAGCATACGTCGTCATAGCCCAAGCAAGCAGGCAGGCGGGCCGGCGAGGAACGAGATAGGACATCTCTGCCGGCTGGCTCCCGGAGCCTTGGGAGCGGAGGAAGGAACCATGAGAACCACTCGCGTGTCTTGCTTTTTTCGCTGGCTTCGCCTCCTCCCTTTGCGTATCCGCCCCCTCCGCCGCAGTCCCATCCATTCCACTCCCGTCCCCTGGCCCTCCCCATCCGCAACCCACTCATCCCGGCGGCTGCCTCCCTTCCTGCCTCCCCTCGTGCCCCCATCCCCACGACCCTTCCTTCCCCCCCTCCGCAGCCGCCCGCCCGCCCCTTCCCCGGTGACCGTGCCGTGGCATGGTTGTGTGGCTGGCGGCCTCCTCACCAATACCCGGACATCCGCTCTCTCTCTCCCCGAACCGCTCGACCCTTCTGCTGCTGTTGCTCGCCAAACAAACCTCACTTGTCCGCCCTGTCGCCGGATTTGCCCGCTTTTGTACTCCGTTCCCTGCCTAGTGCCCACCAGGATCCTCCGTGCGACGGGGAAGAGGGGGAGGGGTGGATGTCGTAAGAACGGGACGGAGGGAGCAGCATTGTGAAATCATTAATGTTTTGATTCGTTGGAAGAAGTGCCTGACCGCGATATTTAGACTGCATCAGGTTTCCAATACACATAGCGGCCGTTATCATCACCTAACGCCAATACGGGGTTATTCTTTCATCCCCGCAAAACGGCGCGACGCTGGTTCAACTTTGTTTCCTGCGCCTTGACGAAGGTTAAAAGAAGTCGGAGAAAAATAGATTTTTACAGTCTGTAAATATTTTTAGTTGTTAAATATGCTATCAATCGAAATTTCTCATCATGTAGTGGATTCGTACAGAAATTTCGTTCGGAAATGTCCTCCGATTAATACTTCCGTGCCCAGTGGGCTGCTTTTTTGTTTTCAACATGAAATAGAAAGTTACTTCATTGGAGTAGCATTTTATTTCTCATAGTCTCCCTCATTTTCCTCTCTGCAATTCCTTCACCTGAAACAGGGGAGTCTGTATGGAGGGCCTATTGTGTACGAAGGCGGTCGAAATTATTCCCACACCAAGGGGGGTTCTCATTCATTGCCTTTCTACACGCCTCTGCCTTCACACCCGTACTCAAAAACTTGGATAGTCTCATCACCTGTAGATACTAAATCGAAAATATAGTCTTGTCATTCGTTGGCATAATAACCATCCTAGACAGCACGGCTTTTGTGTGTGCCAAATTCGATGTATCTCACTACGAAAAATTATTGTTATTTTGCTAGCGGTTAAGGAGTTTGACAGCCTTATCACGAATCGCAGTCGACCATTGGCTTGAATTTTAGGATATTTATGGAAAAGTATTTTTTTGCTGTGTGGAAATTCATCCTGAATTGCGGAAACAAATCCCGTTCGGTATTCACAAATAATCCTTTGACTTCAAAGTAAAATTTAGTCGTTAACATATTCGGGTGATATACTTCGTGGAATTCCGTATACGAGGAAGTTGCTTGTTTTTTCAGACCCCGATTGAAGGTCAAATTAGTAGATGAGAATTTATGCTGTCGATTTAATTCCATATCAAGAGTCATACATAATATTTATTGAACCCCAAGTTTTTTTTATTAAAACCACATAGAGTTTGTTACCCTATGAAACTGCGATGGAATGCATATTTTTCGAAGAAATCTATATATATGGATTGGATATATATATGTATGATATATATATATATATATTTATTTATTTATTTATTTATTTATACAGAGATGAAGAGGGACCTGATGTAGATTAGGTTGCTGGATTGGGTTTTGTTTGGAGTTACAAAATGTTTATTTGATAGTTGTGTCCATCCAAAAACCTACCTTAACCGGTAGATTACCTAATAATAATATACACACACACACACACACGCACATATATATATATATATATATATATATATATATATATATATATATATATATATATATATATATATATATAGATTTTTTCGAAGTAAATGTGTAGTGAAAACAAAAAAAAACTTAGCAACACACAACATTAGAACACATAGAGTCCTAACTAATCTTCACCAGTAAAAAATTATAAAAATTTTTTTAATCCTGGGAAACAAAAAATATTAAAAAAATATTATATGTGTGTGTGTTTCGAATACGAATTGTAGAGAAATGATCATTATTCGTAATAGCAATTCGATGATACATCATTTTGCCTAGCGAAGTCGAGATAGCGAGTCAATTGGGTTGGCAACCATTGAGGTGGGCTGGCCCATAGAGTTTGTAGGGGTCAGTACAGTATTTCGCACTCTTTCCGGGTGGTGAATGGGAGGTGCTCTTTCGCGGCTTGCCATTTGGTGCCAGCCCTTCGGTTCACCCCCTCAACGGCCTTGTCCTCGCATACTCGTCGGGGGCCCAACCGCAATGCAGTGGACTTATGAGATCGCTTCAATTATGTGAAAAAACATGAGTTTTTGGGATTTGTTTCGCGCAAGAGTGGATTTCAAATCGTCGGATTTCCGAGGCGTTTCGGGTAGTGCGGCCCGTATCGTTTTCCCGCAAACATCAGTAATGATTGATACACTCACGCCCCACATCAAGCCGGTGACTTTACGGGTCCTCCTTTTCATCTCGTCATTAAGCGGATCTGGAATTTCCCCCCTCCCCCCGTGCTCCGCACCCCCTCTTGGCTACCTCATCACTTGTCAGTGCTGCCATCTCTCGGCCAGTTAGCTCACGACGGTGCCATTCCCTCACCCTTTGGATCGGGGGGAGGGGGGGCGTCCACAAGTGAGGAGGAAGGGGGGGAGAGAGAGGGTTTTTCTCTTCCTCTCTCACCGTCTATATCCCTCTCCCGGGGTTGGTTGTGAGAGCAGCTGCGGGTCTTGCGCGCTGCAGCGTTGGCAGCCCTGCTTTCATTCAAAAGCAAGTCTTTCGGTCGGTAGGAGAGAGGTGACCTTTGCTTTCTCTTGCCCACCCCACCTACCCCTCGTGCTCCCCCCTCCTTTCCTCGCCGCTCCCACCCACCCACCTACCTCCCCTCCCATTCCAGCACCTTCACCCACTCGTCCCCTTCCCCCCTCTCCATCTTTTCCCCCTCACTTCAACCCCCCCGGACACCCCTGGGCATTCAGGCCGAAGAATCGGTTCACTCCCGGTGTATCTCCCGCGGGACATTCCAAATGCCTCCGCGGCTGCCCTCATCCCCGCTTAACGCTCATTCGCTCCGCTCAAGCCGTGGAAACTTTAAAAGAGGACTATAACGGAATCGCGTGGCACCTCAAGGACTTTCATCCTGAATATTGGGGTCCGTCCATATATCCATTGACAGCGTTTGCCTTACGTACGTCTTGGAAGTGAATCTTTGGGGTGTTTGGCTACCGGAAATGCTTACATGATCGGCGGCTTCATGAGCAAGCTCCGTGATAGTCTCGGGGGTGGTGCACGAGTTTTTGGTCTCGTAGTAGTTGGGTTTTAATCTGAACGTACGCAGGAACTTCGGTAGCCTTCCAGATCCTGGGGAAATCCTTGACATCGATTCAGTTCAGTTGTCTCGTGACCTTCATTCCCCCGAAAACATTTTCGCTAGCATGAATTTTGTTTTTATACCTACGATTGTTTTTTTTGCCATGCCCTTCAAGAAACCATTCATTGTCTTCCCCTGTCCAGGACACTTGCTTCTTCGTTTTCGTTCGGTCGTAAAAATTCATTCATTACCCTTTCCGTTGTGTATATTTCCTAATCTCTCATTTATCATCGCCATCATATCATATGTCGTTCCCCGCATTCTGAGCAGAGCCCATCTCTGTTTGGTCTACCTCTGATATTGGCCGCGTGCTTGTTTAAATCATTCAATGCCACGTGGAACGGTTCACGTAATTCCGTGTTGTCAGCAATCGCAGTGTGTTTGCTCAGAATGGGAGGGCTTTTGTCTTGGATGCTTTATGTCAGGAACGTGTTGAACCCTCCCACGTTAACTGCCTTCCTTGGCAGGCACAGGAGTCCATCCAATCCCCGCTTCGCAGTCGGTCTTCCGCCCTTGCGTGTATCGTGTAGCTGCTCGAACAGTTTCAGCTTGACCCCTCTGACTTAAGCCTTGAGAGGTCGTACTTGTGCCATTAGATCTCTCCCGTCCCTGCCGGACACTTTGGGTTCAAGCGTTGTGTCCCAGAGGGTGATCGAACCTCATCTGTGACTCGCTTATGTACTCCCTTATGGTTTATGCATGCGGAATAGTGTCTCGTCGGCATTACTTAATCATTGTTTGACGCGAAATATTAATGTCTGCGTAAAGATCTTATGCGGAAAACTAATTCTGTTGAATTCATATTCTCACATTTTTCCCCGTATTATGTACAGGATTGGACTTCCTATTACGTCGAAGTTCTTCTTGGAGCTGATACCTTTACCTTTTAACATTCGTAAATAACACAACGTGTCTACGAAGAGAGAAAGAGAAATAACAGCCAACCCGATAGAGTAAAAAGTTCTGGACATTATTTAAAGTGATAACCGTATGAATCATATAAAAGCTGAACTTAAGTGGCGTGCTATCTTTCCCTTCCCTTCAACTTTTATGATGATCCGTCTTCAATGACAGAAATTGAGTAGCTAATCGTGTATAAGTGCAACTCTAAGAAGGAAAGTGACCTGTTTGTCATGCTCTTTTGATGCTATTTGTCAAGCTTTATCCGCCTTTAAAACCAGAAAGTGTTCGTTAAACGGTTAAAGGTGTATTAACTGGAAATGGGACCTGGTTCAGGCACTGCATTTCTTAAAAACTGTTGTACCCATTTTGATAGTAACGTGTTCCGGCGTTCATTTCATCCGTCCCATTTCGAGTTCATTCCTCACACCTTATTCAATGCGAAACTCAGTTCGACACACAACTTGCGAGTTGTTCTAAACTTCTTGTGTGGAAAATTGCGAGTACCTTTTGACCTTGATTAATTCTAATGAGTAATCAAGTCACTTAATTTGGGGTGACATTCCATGCTACTGTCTCCACATGCTGCCAGGCCCCTGAATCTTTCTTGGAATGATGTACTGACGGCTGTATTATTGTATATCTATGGACATTCCCCGAATCCAGGAATCGATGAATGCATCCCTTTACAGTCAAGGTGTAACATAAATGCATGGATACTTGATTGGGAATGTTATAAGTGACAGTGGTAAGCATTATAATCACGTGCGTTTCGTTGGTGTGGTCAATCAAGCATAATGCGTGACTAAATGGCTTGTTTGAGTACAAGGCCGAAACCACAGTTTAACGTTTAAATGGCGACCTAGGCTGCAATCCCTATGCGGGTGTAAAATTGTTTTTTCCTTCAGGTTAAATGGGAGATGGATGGATCAATCCGTGGGACTGCATGGATTGTGCCTCGGATGCCACTAATATACAGTCTTAAATAAAAAATGGTCTCGGGAATTGCGAATTTTTAGGTTTAATATTCTGGCATTCCCCGTGACTTGTGTCCACTAGTCAAATGACTACAACAAACAAGAATTTGTGAATGTACGTAGAAAATGACTCGAGACCCGAAGAGTCAAGATGGTAGAATAAGGCGTAGGTCAAAATATTTCGAGTGAAAATTTGCCGCCGTCGTGTAACCGTAGGGTTGCATAATTCAGGTGGTACAGCGTTCCGGGTAGCAATGGGATTTTGTCCGAAATGGGGAGTTCATATGTGGAACGGAAGTTGAACCAGTATTAGAGGCAATTCACGCAATATCGACTCTCGCGTGAGTGGCTATAAGCGACGGAAAGAACCTACTGCCAACTGCTGTCACACACACGAAGTTTTCGAATGCCGAAGCTTTTTAACGGCAAATGAGGGGGTATCGTAAATTGTTAATTATTACCAAAAAATAAATCGAGACAGAAACTTAAATTTTTATTTTTTTTTATTCTTAAGAGTCCTCTACATTGTCACCATCCAGAGTTACATATTTCTCCGATCGTTTCTTGACTTTTCGAAGACAGTAATTGTAGAGCTAAGCAGGTTGAGATAAAACCATTGTTCTAATTTTCGAATGAAGTTAATTTGTATGGTCAAATCTCCGACCTTGAAATGTTTTTTTTTAGTTCTGGAAATAGGGAAACTTCGCTCCCTTGAGGCGAGATCGGAAGAATAGGGCGAATGTGGCAAAATTTCAGTCACATCGCTTTGATTGCCGGTTGCGCCGTTTTTCCTTCTGAAAAAGAGTCGATAGTCTGGAACCCAGCGTGCTGACACTTTTGACATGTGCAGTTCTTCGATAATAATTTCCATTAACAGCCTTCATTTCACGGTGGATTTGCTGCGCGCTATAATCTTTCAAGCGGGTCTCTATCCTCTTCCTAATGCGAGTTACTTCAATCTACGACTTCCTGAAACAAAACAAATAATCTAAATTGCTCTAATTTACAACATTATGTACATAAGAATCAATTAAGATGCGAAATAAATTCGGTCTAGATATCTCGGATACTTTTGTGTAATAATTCCTTAAAATAGATACCCCCACGTACATCGGTTGAAACAGGGTAATGAAGTAACATAGTACTTGTATCGTTTTCGCTTAATTTCAGTATCTGGATGGATGACGGGAGAGGTGGTAGCCCGGTCTTGAGCCTGCTATGCGTACGGCGGGTCGGAGTGAGAGACGATTCCAGGGGACGCGAACTCTTCCGCGGCAAATCGTTCCCTGTGTTCCGCTTTGTTTGTGACGTGGATCCGTGGTGTTCGCCTGGAAATAAGCATACGCTCGAAAAGCAAGCATACTTGCCTTGGCGAAATTCATCAAATTGTTTTTTAATGAAATGCCGCTCGTTTGAGTTGTTTGCGTTCGAGAACAGCGTTTGCTTCAAATCTCAAACAACACTCGAGACGACCGTTCCACCGACACTCCGTGCGCTGTGCCTTACGAGTGGTTCTCAAACGTTTTTGGTCTTGGGATCACTTTAGGGCGCGCCAAGCCTTCCGCGGGCCACCTGTCATTTGAGTCCATAATACCCACTATTGCGTCAGATTCCACTCATTTTCGGCGATATGTATTTTTGAATTAATTATCCTCGTCCATTAATCATCTACGACACTCCCGGCGTGCATGTCGAATAATTTAATTTAAAACTTTGATGTTGTAATCAACTTCTCCGCAATACCCTGAAAGTGCCAAGCTGGGCGCTTTTGTCATTCAATTCCGAATTTCTTTTATTCCGCGAAATAGAATGCCTGTGGATTCGATTCGGTTCGCGTTTCAGAATAAATTAATTTTTATGATGAATCAGTTTCGGAGGGTTTTTATTGTCTGGATTATATTATGGTATATCCTATTAGGATCGTCATGCATGTTATTTAAGTAATCGGAAAATAGTACGTGGTAGTGTGTGTGTTTACTACATCATTGCACTGTTGCACGATCCCGAAACAAGGTCATTTATGAGAGAATATTAGATTGAGTAGGTGGAAGTTTTTGACTTGCGGGAGAATAATGGAGAAAATAAAATGGTTAGAACGGACGGTGTACCAAACTTTGAGGGTACAGAGAGGCTCCCGGGACGAATCCGAAGAAGGCGAGAAAAGTGAGTGGAGGTGATGTTCAGAGGTAATTGGATGTTGAAGCCTGGTAGAAGTAGTGAGAATACGTATTTGGTTTGTTCCAATTTTCGCCCCTATTTATTCAAAATTCAACTCGCTTGAATACGAGACAGGAGGAAAAGATTGCGCATTTGAGACGTCGTGAGGGGGGATTAAAATATTCCGAGTTGGGGTATGGTTTCTTTAGAATGTTTCAACTATGGGTAATATCTTCATGACCCATCTTAAAACCGGCGTTCAGTGGACCACAACTTAAGTACTAATAACCAGCAGTGGGCCAAGTATACAATCGCTATTTAAGTGGAATTCAGTCTCTCTCACAAAGCAGTGCGTGAATTTTTGCATCATCACTTTGGAAAAAGTGGGGTCATCTCCCTCCCCCCCCCCTCGTTAAGCGAAGCCTTGTCGTCCGCGGACACTCGGGGGGGGCCCTGACGCGATCACGTCGCTGCTTTCGCTCGTGGCCCGCGTGATCCCCGGCGGCGCGACCCCTGGAGGGCGGACGGCGAGGCCCTTTAATGGAGTAGTAATTCCGGAGACCACGAGCCGGCCATCAGTTTCACTTTTGACGCTTTCCATCAATTAACGGCCGCACTCTCCGCCTCGGGGGGATCTTCTTTAATTCCGTCCCTCGGAGTCGGCCACTCTCGCGGCAGGCGGGCCACCGAGGCGGACGAGCTGCTTCGAAGGGAGGAGCAGCAGCCCCCATCCGCGTCGGAGTACACATTTTATTTCTCACACTTCGGTAGGGTTTATTGGTTCTCCGAGAGAAGGAAAACTTCGTATAACATGACCATGAAAATAAACAAGGATTCGTTGGCAATGTTAATTAGTTTTGTAGTATCAGTCTGCTCCAGTCCATTCCGCAATCGTGTGCTGAGAATCGTCGTGGCTCGACCCCCGCGAAACTTATAACTGTGCGATTTATCGGTATCCCAGATTGAAGAGGGCCACCAGAAGTATTGTTGTGAAATAAGTAAGCGATAAATTGGTCAAATTTAACGCCAATAGATTGGAATAGAAGAGAAGTATCATAGCATGAATTGAAATAAGGATTTTTAAATTAGATATGGTCCTTGAAATAATTTAATAGATTATTTTACCTTCAAAATGGTCGGGAGCACTTGATTAAACCATCATCATCAAAATTTCACTCAAAATATCGTCGACCTCTTTGAGTATGAGTCCTAATTCACTTCTTATTCTTTACTTGGCCTACCTGACAATTCATCGTGTCCCAAATCTGTTCCTTGACCTTCATCTTTGTGCCTTCCCTTCCGTTTTACGGAATATGATATTTCATGCATCTGATATTTCTCTTCCTTATCCTACTCCATATTGTCTTTTCCTCCTCTGCTCTTCTGTTTACTTCTTCGTTCCTCATTTTACCTCTTCATTTGATCTCCATCACCTACTGCTGTTACCCAATTTCCCAAGTGTCTCTATTTTTCAGATCGGTGATCTTCCTTGAATACAGACCTTCTTAATGAACGCTTTCGTAGCTCCAGGCAAATGTTACTTATTTCCCTTATACTCGCTCGTCCTTATTTTACGTCCATCGAGCTACGTCTTCCGGTTTACGATCTCCAGAAAATATTTTTGTAATCTTTTCAAGTGATCGTAAATCTTAATCCCAGGGCAACTGCGCGATTCGTTGATTCCTTTTTTTCCTTGGTTGGGAGAAATTTTGCCATTGTTTCAAGTTGGCGTCAGACAACCAATTTGATGTGAGGTTAGATAGAATCATTCTCTCGTCGTCACTCTTGAAACTAAGACGGGGATTTTCAGAGTGGCAAGTGCACTCCCGATCTTACCCTCACTTACCCTCTCGCCCTGAACCCTTTTGCCAAACCCACCCTTCCACCCAACCCTCCCCCCCACCCTTCCGTTCCCTTGCTCGCTCCTCGCCATCCCACCCCCTTCCATCCTTATAATCCAGCACATTCCTGCCGATTCCTTGCCCGTTACGTCACTACTCTTATTGGGGAGGCCTCAGGGTTGCCAACCTACCGTGCTTCGTGGGCCCGTCCCCGATTTCACCTCCTTGGAGGCTTCCCTTCGCGCCTCCACTCATACTCCCCTGCCCTTCCCCCCCCCGCTCATCCTGGCCCCCTCCCGTGCCACACCTCCGCCTCTTTCCATGTCACATCACCTCGCTGGCTGGCTTTTCTAAGGACTATAGAGTTCGCGCCCTCTTAATTTATTGTGCGTACGGGGGCGGGGAGAGGCAATTCACCGCGGGCTCTCACTTGGGAAAGTTGTTTTCCTTTTTCCTCAAGAATAGGCACTCCTCATCCTTTGGGTCGTTTTTAGTACTAGGTTGCAACACCAGCCGGTGATTAAATCCTTTAATGCGTTTGTTGTTTTTCGGCACGGCTGTGTTCGAGGTATTTGCGAATATAACGTTGTGCACCATGACCAGAAGCACTCACTGGACAGTTGTTTCATGGTTGGAGTTGGTTGTTGATGATTATTATTATCAGGCATTATACATAGAGAGACTATTGTTTTTTTTAGTAGCGATAGTAATTGAATTGGAACGTAACTGTCACCTCTAAACCGACGCAAATCGTGAGGGTGTATTGCAACGGGTGTAATCCCATATTCCAGAAGAAAAAGTTGTCATTATTCCTTGGGGAAGCAAATGGTAAGCCAAAATTCTCTGTCGCGTAATTTAAAATTAAAATGTTTACTTTTTCGTCTTTTTTTTGTCAATTAAACCCGTAGAAGTTCGTGAAAATACATTTGGGAGGTCGTAATACCTAGTGTAAAGAGAGGGATGATCTTCACACCGATGCCATTAAATACTTAGCCTCACTAGACCTAAAGTAGCTGTACCGCCGATTAACATTTGAAATCGAACCTTGTTATCTAGGTTTTCTTGGATCGGCTTATGTGAGCTGAAGTACTTTTTTTTAGTGTTTCATGTCTGGTAGACACATTTACCTTGACGATAAGTTTTTCGATAGCTCAGGTAGTTAAGATAGCTCGATAGTTTGTTAAGGTATATTAATAAAATTTGTATTCATATTAGCGATATGCATGCTGCCAGCAAGCGTACTTCATAAGCAAAAGAAATGAGTCTAAAATAGATGGTATTGAGGTAACCTAGAACAAGTACAAGTGAGTCACTCGTAATATTTTCATGAGTCTTACAGGTTTGAAGATTAAATGGAATCATCTTGAATGAACGCAATTCTTAAGGGGAAATATGCAAACGTAATCGTAATTTTAAAAGGTGATTTTTTTACATCTTTGAGGGGATTAGACATTCGACCCGTGGGTTTTTATTGGGCATCGGACAATGTGTAATTGATGAATGCTTTCCGAAAAATATCCGCAAAAATTCTTTAAAATTGCTCCTGGAAATAAAGAGGTTCTCACGGAATTAATGGTGCGGTGCAGCATCGTCAGGCCTGTTGTTGCTGCAACACGGTGAAACGTTGGTCGCATTAAAGTTTATTTCCCACGTGGATGTTACAAGGTTTTATTTTGACGTCATTCATCATACGCTCACTCACAGTACAATTTATTAAACGTAAGGAGACTGAGCCAATCTATGAATTATTATTATTATTGTTAAGTAATCTACCGGTTAACGTAGGTTTTGGATGGACACTACTACCATAAAAATATTTTGTGACTCCTTACAAAACACAATCAAGAAACATACTCTACATCAGGTCCCTCTTCATCTCTGTGTGCTTCTTTCCTCCCTTCATCCCGTCCAACATCCCTGTCCTGTTCCTACCCTTTCCTCGTTTGACTAACATTCACCCCTCCATTATCGTCTTCAACATCCCACTGCCGATCAATACGCTCTTCATCCATTTTTCCTGCCTCCATAGGATTTCTCCCAACAAACCCCTCTCCTCGCTCACCATCCCTAGCACTTCATTTGTTTTCCTTTCGGTCCATGTCACCTTCTCCATTCTTCTCCACACTCACATTTCTAAAGCCTCCAATCTGCGTCTGTCCTCCTGATTCGGCGAACACATTTCCGCGCCACACGTAACTACGCTCCATATCAAATTTTTAGAGGGTTTTCTTCAAATCCGTACTTAACGTCCGTGTCCTATTATTTTTAACTACGGCATTCTAGTGTTTCGTCACTTTTGACCCCCCCAAAGATCCCGACCCGATATGCTGTAGTCATGGCGTTTTCCATCGAGTCGGTGTGCCCTTCGTCGAGCCTTCTCGATGTCGCGAGAGAAACCCTTCTTGCCCGGATCCCATGCCGTGCTTGCGTCCCAATCCCAATGTGCCTCGACATCCGATGCCGCGCGCGACGTCCCCTTCGCCTGTGGGCGTGGATGCCACGACATTCCCGTGACCACCGGGGGCGTAGGGGTCACACGCCCATATCCCCCCATTCACGCACATACCCTTCCCCTTTTAAGGCCCTCTCCCACCCCCATCCACTCGCCCCCAGACCATACTGTTTTCCATTCACTCTCTCCCCTCCCCCTTCTCTCCCTCCTTTCACCCCCCCCGGAAACCCCCCCACCCCACCTGACCCCTCCATACCCCGGTGCACGCTCCCTTTCCGCTCTCCTTCCCTCTCCCCCAATCCCCGATGTGGGCGTGACATCACGGCCCAAGGGAGCCCATCGGCCTTGGGGCCTCGGCGCGGATGAATGAATGTCCATAGCATCGGAATTGCATCTGCCCGACCCCCCCTCCTGCCCTCTCCTGCCCCCCCACCCGGCATCACTCCTTACAGGCGAGTGAGAGTGAGGGTGCATGGAGTGTGTGCGGCGGAGGTGAAGGGAAATCCCTCCTCTCCCCCTTCCCCCGTTCCTTCCTATGCACATGTGCGTACCTCTCTTGCTATCACTCTCATCTATTCCCACAAGGATGTACATCAGATGCCTTCATTCATGTCCTCACTTCATTCATTATTGAGGCTTAATAGAAAGAATTAGATCGTGTGAAGCGGTGGGTAGCGTCGGTGGACAGAATTGCAGCGAACGAGGCAGTGTGACTGCAATGTTTGTGAGAATATAAGATGGAACCTCTCCGAAATCGAAGATCTGTTTAAAGGCGTCTCTCATAAGTAATTTGGAGACGAATCGACACGTCCAGCAGATTGTGAAAGTGCCATCATTTTTTGGAAGGCAAGAGGAGACCTTTAAAATCAAAGAGATGCATTGCCAGGGGGTATAAGATGTCGTTTTTCCACGATTACGATTAGTAAAAAAATAGCCCTGCTATCCATGTCAACTAGTTAGTAAATAGAATCATATAGAGAATAGTTTCGCCCGTGCTCCAAGAGCGTCTTCCGGTCGAAGTGTCTTCGACCTGAAGACGCTCGTTGGAACACGGGCGAAACTGTTGTCCATATAAACAACATACGCGGTGGCATCCCGAGAATGGAGAGTCATTCATCTGAACGCCGCGGAAATCTACGGATCGAACAAAGGCCATACATCTACGACTTTGACAAGCTTAATAATTTTCATTGCGTATTAGGACAAGATTTTTTTTGTCGATACGTGACTTTAGTGTGCAGTGCGTGATCGGAACCCTTCGTGTGCTGCACATATCTGATGTGGATTCATCCCCTGCCACACACCATACCGGCGGCTTGCAGGCGTTCATGCATGTGGAGATTCATCCACGCCCACAACTTACTCGGCAAGGCGCCATGCGGGCGTGTGACCTTGGGTTTTGAGACTCCATCCAATATTAATTACATTAAGTTTACTGCCGTTCTTCATAATTTTATTTTGTTGATTTTTGAATTGCTGGCCGCTTTGTTTTTCTGCTATGGTTAAGACTTGCAAAAGTAAAAAATGTTAACCATAAAGTCGTTTCTGTTCGGCAGTCATTTTCCCTTAGCTTCTCGTCCTGTTTGTTTCGGTTGTTAATGTAATTCGGAGCCATAAGCCGTTGGGTGCTCATTGGGCACCCAACGAGTCAGTTTTAAAATGGAGTTATTTTAATTTATCTTAGCGTTGTTAGTCGTGCATGTCATTTTCGTTCTTCCAGTGACCCCCTCCCCTCCCCCCCCCGGAGGTTATCCGATAAGAATGTCACACTTTTTGTTCGTTCCTGTTTTTTTGCTCGTTTGATGTGTTCGTTGATGTATTTATGTTCTCCTGCCCAGAGTCACAAATACTCGTGGCATATTTGGGACCTCTCCTGAACTTTCATTCCAACAGTCCTCCGCTTTGATGACACCTGGTTTCCTTAATGCAGGTCCGAAGATATTCATTTACGCGCCTTAGGAGAAGGAGTGCAAACGTTTCGATGGTCAACATCCATTGAATACGATTGCCTTAAATGGATCCACGGCGCACGTCCGTAAAGGAGTGATTCGCCGGTCATTTTGAATCAAATCTTCGACGAGTTTGCGATTTTTCTCGTCTGTGGCAGTGGTCGGACGTCCGCTATGTGTTTCTTCACAAAAGGCTTTTCCAGGCTCGCAACCACGAAATTTTACTGCCCATCGGTTTACTGTAGACCTATTAACAGCATCGTAACCATAACATCCTTTAAATGGCGATGAATCTCAGTAGGAGTCACTTTTTCAGCAGTTCAAAATTAGATAACAGCACGCTGTTTAACTCGCGTTGACATAGCACTAGAACACGTCTCCCTACTTCCGCTTCCCAAAATACTCAAGATAAATGTAATAACATCCAACTTGCGCATGCATGTTGAGTGGGAATGTTACTTCCACATGCCACCAGGAGTGATTTTGAAGGTCATTTTGTTTGTGGTCTACAAGAAGGTGTGCATTAGTTTTCAGCCTACTCTCGCCACCGGAAGGTAAATGTTGATGGAAGACAATGTCTTCTGATCGTTTTCATCGCTCATCATGAAAATGTGGACTGAACTGAAGTACAATAGAAAAGAGTGACAATAAAGACTCGTCTCCCAATAGGGGGGAAGAATATACATTGTCTGTCCCAAAAAATAAGTAGAATAAATCCAGAGGAAACTTTATCGCAGATCAAAGTACAAATTACTAAAACTTTTCAAAACAGCACCCTTGTGCTTCAACACACAGATGTCAGCCCCTCTGCCACGCTTTCTGAAAGACTTTGACGGGAATCTCGTTCAGGCACCTCGTCTCTGATATATATCTGATATAATCCAGCGTTCCAAAATGATACTCATAGGGGTTTTAGTTGGGTCTTATACAAAGGACCATGTCTCTCCACTAGTAACCACCAATTCTAAAAAAATCGGATCACTGTCACAGTGGTCTCAACAGGTTCAAGAAAGATTGTCACGCAAGAAGTCTTCTGGCAGCACCTGGGGGACCATTTTGGCACGCCGCTCTCTTGGCTAAATCTTCTCTAAGAATGAAATGCACTGTGATTTTCTGAATATTGCACTCTGCTAACTTCCTGACACTAGGGGCTCAATCAGAATTGAGCAGTTGTCTCGGTTGTTGCATATATTCATCACCCTGCGTTGTGGTGAAAATCTGAAAATTGGAATAAAAAAGAAAAGCAACATAGAAATGTTGAGAGAAATTAAAGAGGAAAGGACGTTAATGAAAGAGATGGAGAAAAGGAAAATTAAATTTGTTGGACATATTTTGCGGCATAACAGCTTCCTGGAAAATATAATGGAGGGAAAAGTACTAGGAAAAGAAGGAAGAGTAAGGCCAAGAAATAAGTTTCTGAATGACATAAAAGGTACTATGCCAGTCACGACATATCCTTAGAAACAACAAAAGGATTTGAAAAGAACAGCAATGTAGAGAGAGATATGGATGGAACGACAAGGCTCCGTCATTAGAAGATGATGATATGTTCGTGGATATGTAAAATATTTCAACTAATGTAGGTCAGGACAACTCCAGACGTATGTACTACGGTATCTAAGTGCGTTATACTTCTCTAAGCATACGATTGGGGCTGCTATTAACTTAAAGGAGAATTACTAAGGTTAAATGAGGTAAGTACATCATACTAAGTTACCAATAATGAAAAAAGAAAAAAAACACTTTGCCCCAATTAGCGGTCGTATGCAGTTATTATGATACCTTATATCGTCCGAGGGAAAAAAAGAATCTTAACTCTTTATATTCTACACTTGATCTCTCCAATTTGAATGCCATGATCTTTCAACCTTCTTAATGATATTTGGTTTAATAAAAATTCATTAAGAATAGAGGAATAATAGCTCCATTGTCACAGCGTGGACTGTGATTATATTAAAAATTTTCAGTCGTTGATGTAAGTACGTCAAACGTAAAAGGAGCATCGGAAGTGAACTCTCGCTCTGTCGTCTATTGCTTAATAATGGAACCCTTTATACGTAGGCTTGCCCCTTATCATATTTTCTCCTCGAGGGGTAACCGTTCGCTCAGCCTCGTCGCGTTCCTCCGTATCGGCGGCGGAGTGCAGGAGCGTGCATTCTTGTGCACCCGTCGGCCACATGACATGGTGCTTCGTGAAGACGCGACTGCTGCTCGCCGCGCCCCCCCCACTCCTCCTCGGCGCATCTTCCCCCTTCGTCGGGCCCTCAGGGATTTTTTTTCAGAGGCACCTGGCCAAAGCAGGTGTGTTTTCCCATTGTTTGGCGTGATCAAGAGATGAAAGTCGAAAAATCCGCGCTCCCGGACGGCCGTGGGTCCTCTGTCCTCTTGTGTGTTGGTTCGTGTCGGTGCGTGCGTGTATGCCTACCCTCGATTTGAACGTCGCGTGTGTGTGTGTGTGTGTGTGTGTGCGAGCTTGTTTACTCGCCGCGTCCCGGAATCCACGGCAACTTGTCAAACAGAAGGTGAGAGGTCGGGACGACGACAGGTGCGCCTTGTTCCGATGCGCTCATCCAAATATATATGTATAAATATATGGTTGTATGTGTGTGCGCAAATTACGAATCTTTTGGATTGCTCGCCACCGGGCACAAACAAGGCCTTTAACTCTGCGGCTTCTTCATCTCGCACGCACGCACCCTCATCCATTTTCCCAGCTCTTATTGCGATGGCATCACGATCCCACCATCATTGTGTTGAAAAACGTGCAATATGGTCTGCTAAGTATGCATGCCAATCTTGCGGATTCAATCTTGTTTTCTGGAACGAATTCTTAAACCAAATTCATAAGAAGTCAAGCTTGAGAAAGGATTTACAAAAAGTACATTGTCTACCCCTATCTATCTAGTAGTTACTCAAATTCCCACTCTTGATTGGTTCTCGATTGTGAAATTTTCTTCCGTAGAAATTGAAATTCTGGCCTGAAAGACGTGGAAAAGTTGGGGGAACTCGTAGTATACCTGTCCAAAACTCGCTAAATCCTGGTTATGAGCTATTGGTCCATGCTTGGTCAAACCATAGTGTTTATTCTGTGACGTTTAAGAGCATGAGATTGGCATTCATCGCTCACACCAACCGGGGTTGAAATTTATCCGCTGAAGGCATCCCTGCGAGAACTGATAACGTATGAAGGGCACTAAGTTCGAGGAATGAAATCCGCAGTGTTGAAGGCGGCGATGGGAGGGAAAACGATAGGTAGCGGAGGCAGTGAGGAAAGCTATGGCAATTTCAGACCACGCGGTCGAGGATGGAAAGAATGAGCGCCTGAAGGAGTGCCATGAGGAAAAGTTGAGTTTATTTTATGTTAAAGGATCTTCAGAAGTGTTCGACGATGGGTAATAGTGTTTAAATGTTATCCAAAGTGTATCTCTTAAATAGTGAAATGGCTATTAAGCATGATGGCGGGGGTATCTCTTGAATTCGAATCGCACCTGTGGCATTTCTCATCCGTAGTCTTCCTCTGTAGTACTTACCGTTGTTAACTTATCCTATGACCTCGAGCTTCATCCGACCATTGTCTCGTGATTAAGCAATCCTGTCTCCTTCCCGACTTTTCTCTGGATTATATTTCGTATATTATTTTGTTGGGTCATCATCACGGTGTTCAGAAACTCAGGATCAGTGTTGGTAGTGTCCAGCTGGTCCTGTGCTGGAGATGAGTCATGGGTATACATACTGGCTACCACCCAAGAAAATCAACTCGTTCAGACTTCTTGGGAGAAATCGAAAAGCGAAGTGCACGTACGACAGCACCTCACTCGGCGGCCAGCAGGCAGCGACCGATTCACTCGAAGGCGGAGAAAAAAATTCAAACATGCGCATTAAGCTGCGAACTTTGGAAGGAGAGAGCCTAGTGTCACTGCTGTGCGCTGGAAATTTCTAGGTCGGTTCCTTTTTCGACAAGCCTCATATTCTTTCTAGGAATATTGACCAAATGATATATTAGTGACGTAAGCCCTCCCTTACGACCCCTGTTATTCCTCGGCCGTGTGCATATCCCCTCGCGCTGATCTTCTCGGAATCCCTTAGAATCCGTACCCACTTACTCCATTCCAAGCAATTCCCGATGTCGCACTTTCGTCACCCAAGTGGTTTTACAGGCAAAGGTTCTCTGTTCGGGTGTTTGGCCCCCCTATTTTTCTCAATACATGTTAATTTTGCTGAAATTTGGTAAATTCATTAATAAAAAATCTTTTAAATAAATTCAAAATAGAAAATGTCTTTTGTCGTTAAAGGCTAATGATTCTTCTCTTCGGAATTTTGGCCCACTCCCTTCTCCCTCCTGAAAATGACTGTATAAATCTGCCGTGCGTTTGTTTGACTTGCGATGGCGTAGTAGTAGTAGTAAACTCCCTGCAATATAACTCTTCGTATTGGGGGTATGTACAGTTTCACCGGGGTAAAGACCAGCGGGAGGCTAATTTATATGGGCGGAAGGCACTTTGGTTAACTAAAGATTAGGTTGTGAATTAGAGGAGGAGGCTGGAGTCAGTTTCGCATTCAATATAAGGGCTTGATGTCAGACTATACTAAAGGAACGCAACTAAATTTGCAGTTGATCTCGTGAATGGGGATGGGCCCGTGGACATTATGCCTGAAGAACAGAGCTAAGTCGTTATGTTGCACAATCACGAGCCAGTAAGAGTTCTTGTAAATTTTCCAGCCACATAAGGTTATGGTGAGTATTTTCCATGAGTATTCACAACATTACCTTCTTAAATATTTCAAATGGAGATCAAATTAGTAGATAGTGATGAAGTCCAGAATCATCTAGATTGTCAGTAGCGTAGCACAATTCGCAGTGGGCTCAGATCGAAGCATCAAACAAATTTTATAGTTTCTCTAGGCCTGCATAAGAGAAGAAAAACGTTTACTTATTGGCAGAAGTCTTTCAAATTGAGAAGCTTAAGTAATTTTAAATGATGGTGGAATTAGAACTTGGGTTCCTAAGTTTATACGTTAATTGTGGACCTGTTATTAGATTTCTCTTCATTCGATGGATATATATATATAAAGGCTATTTTACCCCATTTATGGGGAAAATGAAACGAAAGGCATATTTTCATGTTAATTCTCCGGCACCATGGTTTCTTGGAAATCGGCATCTCATCGAATTCGCCATATCGCCGGTCGCGTGCGTGCCGCGAGGAATTGAAATCGCGACCTTCGGGCTCGACGGCGCCCGAGTGTGGCAATGAAACAACTGCCTACCGCATTCCTCGCAACACTCGGCAGCGTGCCTAAGTAGGAAGATCATCCGTAATTGCATCGGCGATGGAAATTCATCAAATCGCGCCAACTACAAAGACCCGAAGGGGTCCCGAGGCTTCGGAACTTGGGAAAGTCTGCGCTCGCCGTGGGAACCAGATCGGAAGAAATGCCCTCGTGTTAGTTCGTTGGCCGCAATGACTTTTCCTCAGCTTCCATCACGTTCTGCGTTGTCATTGTTTGCCCTTTTAAATCCCCCCGGCCCCATAGCCGCCCGGGATTAACAGGGGTAATAATTGTGTTCCGTCGATGGTGGATTATGTGAGCAGGTGGCATTAAGGACAATGAGTCAGCCGAGCGGCATATTTGCATGTGTGCCCCGCAAACCGCGATGTAGTTGTGGGCGGGGATGCAGGCAAATATGGCAAGATTAGGGAATGTTGAAGTGCTTTAAGGTATTTGACTGGGGTGAGGGGGCTTAAACATTTGTTATCACGCACTTTTTGTCGGAAAAACGAGACATATCATATTTGTCAATCGAATATTTGGAACATCGGGTTTAGCGCTGGTCTCATCCTAAGCGCAATTTTTACTTTCCTATCTCCAGGTCAGTATACTCTCTTGGAACACGCACAAATAGAAAAAAAATAATTCCCGTGGTGTATTTCTGTTATTATATGAAGGTGACCTCAACGGCAAGTAATTCGGGCTTTGATCTTCAAATTAATCGAATATACCCTAACGTAATACCCTGCGAGACATCGGCACGGCGTGGGCAGGGATGCATCCACCCCTGGCATGCACCGTGCGCTAAAAGTTGCAACGACATACCGTATATGGAAGATGGTAGTCACGGGAAAAACTTGTCCTGTTGTTATTATTGGTATTCTACCGTTTGAAGTAGGCTTTGAATGCACACAGACAGAACAACGATACGTTTCTCAGCTACTCCTAAACAAAACGTAACCTGATCTCCGGCAACATTCCTCAATCCCACATACTTCCTTCCACCCCTTATTCCGTCCAACATGCCTTTCCTATTCCTGCCCCTTTCTTTTTTTCCGGGTATACTTGCCGCTATCACAGTCTTCAACATCCCATCGCAAATCAATCTGCTCTGAACCCAACGTTCCTGGGTCCTTTGGATTTCTGCCTTCCAGCCATCCCCTCTCCTTCCTCACCAGCCATAGCAATTCCTCCCCTGTTTTCCTTTCCGTCCATTTCACCTTCTCCATCCTTCTCCACACCCACATTTCAAAAGCTTCCAATCTACGCATACCATCTTGTTTTAACGACCGTACACGTATATTCATACCGTACAAAATCACCCTCCACATCTAAGTTTTGACGAACATTTTCCTAACATCCTTACTGAATGTTTCTGTCATAAATTTCTTCCTTGTGAAAGCCTCTTTGCCTGACGCAATTCTCCTCCTTATGTCCCAACTACTTGGACCATTTTGGTCCAAAACACTTCCAACATAGGCAAACTGTTCCGTCTGCTCAAGTGTTGAGTTGGAGGAGAAGGAATCATCCCATTGGTGGAGAGCTTACTAACAAGTAAAAACAAAACTTGCAATCCTTCACTAGTATTAATTTCTTCGTAAGAAAAAAGAAAATAGGATATTAGAAGTTAACCAACCCTTCCCATAAGAATTTTCGTTAGTAAATTTAAATCATCTTCTTTGGTCATCGATTCAGAGTCCGTGCTTGCCGCTGACACGTTTTCTGTCATAACGTATCGGGACTGCCCTGGGACGTACTTCCCGTGTGTTACGAATGAAAACTCTCTCGACCGGATCGTGCATTGATTCACATCTAATTGAGGTCGCACGAGCAATAAAGTAGCGTTCCCCAACCTTGAAATTTCTCCTTAAAGGCTCGAGTGTGTTTGTGTTTATGGAGGAATTCCGCTGTGTTTGGCGCGTATTAAATTCTGTAACAGCACGTGTAATTATTCCGACATGTTTGTGTGTACTTTGTGTGTGACGTTCCTTCATAATGAGCCGACGCGAGAAATGCAATTCCATCGCTCTCGGTTTGAAGCGCTCACAAGTATAAGGATGCTTACATGAGTTTGCGGTGGTGTTACACCCAAATGGACCATTTAACACCTTCGGGTTGGAATCCCGGTTAATACTTTTGAGCAGCTCAAATGAAATGCAAATGCTGCAGTTTTCTCGATTCCAGAATTCCATGGAAAACCTCCACCGGAAAAGAAATTTCCCCCTCCCCAACCTATGAATATGTGAATTTCGAACACCTTGGGGGTCATTGGGTGAGCTGTACCACCTCTTATCGATACCGCCTTCGCATTGATTTACAATCCTGGTTGCTGTATGTGGTTGGGCTTCTTAAGGATGATGAATTTTAAATAACATTTTATTCTAAACCATGTAGCTCATCACAATACCCTGCAAGCCGCCATTGGGCGTGTGGCGGGGGACGTTAGGGCACCAGTCACACTTGCAGAAAAATTAATTTATATATGAATACGATACTAGCTAATTTACGGAAACACTCGTGCCCATACGTGCATCTTAATACATCATACAATAATTGGTGTGTTTGACCGAATCCTTAATTGTTCTCTTTGTATAATAGTTTGCGTATGCTCGTGTTTTATTTCGTTATGATTACGTATCGTGCGAGGAAGGAACGAGTACCTGAATCTGTCGGTGGCAGTGGCTATCTCGTTGTAATTTACACCAGTGGTGGAGTCTACCAATATAATTTGGGGCCATATTAATTCCTTCGGTGCCGCAAGAAAACTCAGGTGCCCTGTACCTCTCTAAAAATCATAAGCCTTAAATGTTCTCTTTTTGCGAATCAAGAGGCTCTCTGCGAATATTTTCAGCGTAACCGGTATGCTTAATATCTTCTCGAGAAAATACCTGACGAAAGTATTGGATTTGCTCTGAACCTTGTCTATTCCTTAATTGGCGTTTTCTCCCATGGATCTCTACAGATCTCTCTGCATATTCCATGTGTGGCCTCACTAAAGCGTAGGAACTCCCTCTTACTTTTTTTTTAAAATTTGCTGCATCTCGTGTATTGAATACTAGGTTTTAGGGTTGCCCTGCCCGTGCGTCTGATATTTTACCTCACGGAAAGTTTAATTTAAGTGTAACCCAAATGTTTGGCTTGTGCCGAAATACATAACTCGCTACTATATATTTTAGAATGTATGTCTTGTTCCTCTGTAGCATTTTGCCATACGAAACCAGAGGTTTCTAAATTCTCGATGAACTTGCTCCTGAACCAATTCGTCGAGAATATTTTGACATTGATAAACAGTGAATCAATCGTCTTCAGCCTTATTTTCAACCGAAACGGAATTATCGGTAAAATGAGCACAACAGTACACAGAAGTTGTTGTGGTAAATGAAAATTTACGTAGAGTAACAGTTTCGTTTTTATTTTAAAACATGGAGGAGTTCCTCCCAAGTTACACGGGATACTGTATAACCGCTAGTTAGATTCCACGGCAGGCATAAAAGAGCAAAATTTAAGTGTTTCTAAAATTTTTTTTGCTAATGGGAATGTAAAATGGTTCAAATAATGGAAACAATTTTTAGCAAAGTTTCCTCCCACTTCTGTATCTAAGTGTAAAGCACTTCTTTATGCTTCCTAGACGAGCTGCTTGTAAGGAGAACAATGAATAAGGTTTACATATAATAATAATGGCCACAAACTAGGCTACTGAGAATTAAAAGATTTAGCAATTACTCAGTCAAGCCATCGACCACCTGGATAATTTAAGTGAGACTCCAACATTGGCCGATTTAAATACTACTTTCTGGCTCCAGTTATTCGCGATAACAATGAAAACAAGGTTAAATAGCCCTGCGACTCCTAAGAAATCGACAACTCCAATCGTAATCTGACATTGACATACGCATGCTGGTAAAGCGGTGCGTCAGGATTTTAGGTTCCGTCGTGGATCTAAACGTTAACTATAAATTAATCGCATTTGGGGTAACTTTGTGGAATTGTTCCATGATGGATAGCGTCATACCAACTCTTTGCCATATCACCCAGATAATTACCGTTTATTTTATAGTATTATTTATTTTACAATTATTATTTTTACTATGTTTATTATTTTTTTCTATTTTTATTCCTTATATATTTGTATTCCATACGTGGAATTACACAGTTTTATTTAGACGCCTTTATCAATACTGACAGTGAATGTAGATGTGGTTGCCGTCATCACTGCACGACGTAGCCAAGGATTGCGGTGGTTTTGCGGGGATGTCGCCGGGGTGCGTGACTTGGATTCGCGTCCACGGACTGGGGCACACCATGCAATATGGCGACCCGCCCCCTATCTCCTCCCGCCCCCCCTTTCACCCATTCGCCTTCTTTCTCTCACCTCAACGGAATCACGCCGTGCTTGCCCGCTGATCTCGCCGTGTGTGTATGCTTGACGTCAGTGTGCTTTCGCGCCCCCCCTTTCTACCTCCTCCCGCCCCCCCCATTAGCCGTCCCTCCCTCTTCCCGCGTGCTCACATCCTCCTCAAGGACTCCTCTCCCCTCTGCCGCGCCCTCTCCCCTCCCCTCCCGTCTCCGCCACAGGGAGTGGCTGGCTGGCTGCCCCCCTCTCTCCTCCTCCACTCCACTCTCTCTCCTTTTCCGCTCCCCTCCCCCCCGCATGCTCCCGTGGGTCCAAGGCAAGGACACGGGTCAGTCCTTAACCCTCCTCCCACTTCCTCCCCCCTTCCTCGGCCAGACTCCCCGCCTCACCCCCTCCTCTCCACTCGGGCTATTCCCATACACAAAGGCGCCATGTAATTCAGAAGTGGGCCCTCTCCTTTCCGAGGCTCCCTCCCGGGATTATTTTTTCCCCCCGTAGGCGGCACCATCGTCGTCTCCGTGGCCGGTCCCCGAAGATGCTCGCTCGCTCGAGTCCGCCGCAGTCGTGTGCGCCCTGGATTTCGATCACCGTTGATCACGGCGAAATCATCCGCGGAAGGTCTCACCTATCGTCGTCCTCTTCAACCTCAGTGTTCAATTGGTAGACATCGGCTTGGAAGTCAGAATGTCAACAGACGTCAATGTGGGCAATCGTTGAATGTTTTAGTCCGAAAGTCCCTCTTGACGCGTTTCATTAATAGAAATCCGCTGTCGTTTCAATGAAAAAAGTCTGATCAGATCGGCTTTGCCGATCTGATGTTTCGACAATGCGTAGACCAGCAGGCAGTTTATAGCAGTAGTAGTATTTTCCCTCAAAGTATAGGGACATTAATAAGGACTGCAATTACGTGACACATTGTAATCGTCCTATGTATTACAATGCATTTGGGCGTTAATAACTTATTTTAAGGGGATTCTTGTTTTTCATGTTCTCTTCCAACTATTTTTTCACGTTCTGGTACTTTTCTTTCGTTATTTGCTCTACCTACAAGGAATAAGTACTTATATAAATACCTGTAAACGTTTTCTTGGAGTAAAAATTGTATTTCCGAATGCCATGCATTTCAGGTAGTAGCCTTCGTAGTTCTCCGAAGATTGAATAATGAAACATGCTACATATTTTAAAATTCCTAGACGCTTGATGAGCAAGTCCCTAACGTTGAACAGTCTAGTTTCTCACCACGTACTGCTGTTTAACTTGGGACAGCTTTCTTTTGAATTAGTTTTGAATTTGTATAGATCTACTTTAATATTATCATTAGCAGTGTGTGGAATTTTTTATAGAGGCGGTCTATTGCATTGACGTAATTTCCCTGTATTGTTTGTTTTTTGATTGAATGAACGTCCTTCACTTATGGCATCACGTATCTTATTTCTCGACATTTCTCTGAATTTTCTCTCTTAGTTTCTATAGAAAATTATGAGAATACATTTTTGGAAAGCGTTATTCGTACAAGCAGGGCTGATTGGTTGAGATGCTTATCCTAATCCGCGTTGTTTTTGATGGAAACAAGTGAAGAGAGGCATAATCGATTCGAACATCTCTAAATAATGTACTTGTCGCAAGTAGTTTGTTTGCAAAGTATGATTTTTCACGCTCGTGAGTGGCGACCGCGTGTAAGGCTTGTCCATTTCATCAATTAAGGGTACGAGAGCTGTCTTAACCAACCGGCTGCAAAGGGTACGCTCCGAGAGCCGTTACAATTCCTTTTATTTCATTCCTGGCCGCGCGACGACCATGGAAAGTGCTCGTGGTGACGCAACTTCGAGTCGGATCAACCTTTCCCGAAAGTCTTTACCTCGGCGCTGGATTTCGTTTTTTGCAATTCATGTTTCATTCATTTATAAACGCCATTAAGGGATCCGATTATGTGACTCGGGCCACGTCCGTGCTGTTCGCTTTGCGTTCCATTCCTCTTCGCCGAACAACCTGACTCCCCGCCGCACTCATCCCCGAAGAATCTCGTAGAATTCGCGGAGATTCAGTTCCGTGAATAAAGCGAAGCGTGGCAGATGCGGAGCGTGTTAAAAAATATTGCTCACGCGTTAGACGCGAATTCTGAATGTGTTTCGCTGAGAGCGAACCAATCTGCATCGGCGTTTCCAAAGCTCATCCTTCAAAGAGGCCAAATGTGGCCGCGGATATGCATGCTAAAGCTACTACTGAGTGTGACATTTTGTTTGTGATGTCAGCCGTATCGCATACGACAGTTTGGCCAAAGATTGCCTGATCCGCATAAGAGAAACTAATGATCGCATTCGTCTGAGATATTTAACATATGGATTTGTAGATGTTTAGTGAGAGGGAGTTCCATGTAGAGGAAATAAAATAAAGTCGTTGAATTTGCTAGATCGCTGAACCTGGAGGCTATTGGTTGGAGAAACACGGTGACGGAATGGAAGGTAGGATGGGAAGATATCGGAGGATTCAGGCATATTGAAGGAATTGATTGGAGACAGTTTCGAAAATATAGTGTTTTGACTACGCCGGAGTTAAAAAAATATACTGAGAATATTTAAGACGTCGATGAATTTAGACAAATAAAAAAATGAAATACGACTATGAGGATATTTTCCAGTGGTTGAGTGTGTTTCCTTACTTACGTTCCAGGGGTCGTTAAATGAGAATGTTACTCCGTTCGTGACCTACAATTCATTGGTAGAATATTGGAATAATAATTGATTTTTCTGAGAAAATCACAGCACAGGATAAGGTCATTTATTTCCACTTCCCCCTCCCCCACCTGGAGTTCGAAACACCAGATATCATGCGATTTAATCTTAAAGCATGAAGTACCTTACCGTGATGAAGACATGGGAAACTCATTAAACTCACCTCCTCATTCCTAGAAGATACTTAATTCAAAGAAAGATGCATTTATTCGAGAGGGAATTATACAGCCCATTAATCACACTCCTAGGATAGATGATTAATGGAAGAAGCTGGAAAACATCGTGGTAAAGTGAGATTCATAAAATTGTTCTCAATTGGCAACATTCCCAACTACCTCCCAAGTTGAAGAAAACACATTTGTATCAGTTTTGTGTTTTCTCTTTCAAAGCTCTACTCCCGCGACTCCCTTTCTATTGAAGGGTGGGCGACGGTCTAGTTTTGGGAGATGATGACTTCATAAATATAACATCCTATTTTGTGCCCTAAGAAGACTATTTCCTCCTTATTTTTTTATTTGTTGCTAGCCTTTGGAGTAAGTTTTGACTGGAGTAATGACAGCTGCTCCTATTTTCTATTCAGTTTGAAAAGGGAAACGACTGCTGACTGGACTCATTTTTCTGGCCACAACTTTATCGTTTTTTTCCCTTTCAAGATTCCGTCATGGTCGCCGACGAATCGCCTCATGCCACACCCATTGCTTATTTTTCACAAAAGCGTAGTTTGATACTTATCCTTGGGCCCAAGTGTCCGTGTCCAAAGTCTAGCCTAGCTACGGCAGATAAATTTAAATTCTATTTCCACATTGTCCCGTGAGGAGTAGGAATGAACTTTGACTGCGTAAGGCCAAGTTACGCAATTCCTCGTAAAGCGATGATTTGGTCGTTGAGATTAACTTAGCGTTGCAACTGATGGCGTGAGTCGTTTAGTATCTCGCAGGTTTCTGACCACTGTGCGTTGTGATGCTTGAATGGAAATTCGCCCGAGAAGCTCCTAATATGCACTCCACATTTCACGAGACTGAAACGCCGTTTAAAATCGAATCGTGGCACGGCCCATGTGTCACATTGTGATGTGGCGCATCATTCTATGGCATGCTGGTAACGCGCTACCTGTTGGCATGGCACTGCGTTGCGGGTGTGCGTATCGCAAGCCGGTTCTAGCCTCGTCCCTTCCGCACGCTCTCGGTGTGGCGTGTGAGTGTGCGATGCCCGCCGTTGCCCATTTCGTTTCTTGCGTATCGGGGATGGATTGTGGGGAAGGGGGCAGGAGTGTGTGTGGGGCTGGAAGGGGGAGAGTTTGGGAGCACTGCCCCCCGCCCCCTCCACTGCCCCCATTCACGCCCCGGCGAATCGGCTCCATTCATTAGCGGTCGGGCTCCCCTTCGATCCGCCCTCCCCTCGCAACCAACCCACCCCCTCGCTCCCCTCCTCCCCAACTGCTACTCCCCCTAATCCATCCATCCTCTTTCGCTTGCGAAATCCCGCGGTGCCCACATCACACGGGCCTCCGAAATTGCCGGCGTCCCAAATTCTCTCTCTTCCCCCCCCCCCCCCCTCCGCCCTCCCTTCCCCGCAAAGATTCGCCCGTCCCATTCAGGCTCGCGGGAGCCCAGGCTGGAATTTTGTCGCGGGAGAAGTATGCTCGGGGGAAGGGGAGGAATGGATTTGTGGGGGGCGGTCACCTGCGGAGTAGCATTGGGTCGATCCGGCCCCAACGTAGGACTACTGCATGTAGATTTTGTTTTTTAAGTGTCGTCTTTTTCGAATTTTCCTTTGGGACTTCATGCATGCCGTCGGCTGTCGGCTTCTACGGTGTCCAAGTACACTGGAGAAAAGTCATCGGGTGGACAAAATGACGCTCGAAAAGTCGAAGACACTATTGTGAAAAGAAAGAACAGTAACCAATCTAAAGAGCTGTAGTGAAAATGTACACAGGCAACCCGTGGGATGTTTACGTTTGTGTCCCGACAGTTGTTTTGATATGTTGGTCAAGTCATTGGTTAGAGGATTCTGGTGCTTTGGTGTTCCGCTACGGAACCGGCTGCCTTTGTTTTATTCCTCGGATAAATCTCACTCCTGGTCAGATTTATGTGTCTCGGTGTTGACTGTTACGGGAGATCGTTAATAAGGTGAATAAAATCACTACTTACGGGAGGAAATAATGGATTTTGTTAGGTTTTAATTTTGTATTAGGTACTGACAGGTTATTTATTATTCATTAAATTCAAATTCCACCGCACCACGCCTGAATTTGGATATTGTATGTATGCCAACTACCGCATTTAAAAATTATCAAAAACTTCTCTCGCTGGTGGAGTAATGTTACTATAACTGCTGTTTGAAAGGGTCGAAGTGCGACTTTTTTTACTTTTAGAAAGTAAATCCGTGTGCATCCGAGGAAGGAGGAAAACAGATGTTTTGTCTGAAGTTAGTTTGAGGCACATGTTTGAGAACCTGGTGGAAGCAGGCCATGTGCACAGAATGCATTCTTGAAAAGAACCAAGATTATGAGATAATGCAGCGGTAAAACAGACCATTCATTAGTGCAAGGTTGTATTGCATGTAAAACATGTAATCTGCACCGATCATCAGATGGACAAAAAGTAATAACATGGGTTTTGTTAATATTTTTTACTCACTAAAAACTTTTTTTTTTTGAGATTTTAACTAACTGCCGGTCGTGGTGTATCTGCAAGTCTCTAATGTTGGCGCAGAAAAATATTAATTATACTAATTTGCTTCGCCGTCTTGTAGACAATGGATTTCTTCTCTTATGTGATGCACCATTTACTCGTTCTGAATTTTGCACTTGTGTATTTGTGTGGCTTTGAATGGGTTGTTAACGTGACATCTGTGCAATTCCGTGAAAGCTGCCACAAGGGCGTGTGACGGAGAGTTTTAGGGCACCGGTCATAAATGCGCAAATATTAATTCAATATTAGCATAAATGGCTTTCCATTTGAATGATCTTCCTCAGACGCGTGCGTAGTATCATCTTGGTCATTACATAGTCGTGGCAACGAGAGTCTTGGTTCCCAATTACATGCGCACTTCCATTACAGTGTGCATTACCTCAGTTGTCATATAGCCACTGCAAGGGCGTGTGGCGAGTTTTAGGGCACCACCCGTACATGCAGGCGAAAGTATACTCACACAAACATTCAAGGGCACATATATTCCTGTATACATGATGCAATAATTGTTGTGTTTTAATAAATCATAAAAATTATGATTTTTAAATAAAAAATGTGGATTTTTGGTTTCGATTTTAGTACAAATATGCATGTATCGTGCGAGGGAAAGAGTACTTGTCCCGGTCGAGGAAAATATTTTTACATTTGTGATCTGCTCAAATCCGCCTTCCCCACCTCTCTTGTGTTCGTCCTTTATGTGTGTTCCCATGTCTTTACTAATTGGTTTTCTGTATGATCTACTTAAATACTCCGCGATGCACCAAAAAGGTGTGTGGCAGAAGATGTAAGCACTAGGTTGGATGGGTAAGGGCTAAAGGAGATGAAGGGTGTTTAAATGGTTAGAAAAACGAAAAAAGGGCGCTCTTTAAAACCCGAAAAGACTTGCAAATCCATATGCATGGTAGCGGAGGAAAACTTAGGCCCAAAAAGAGACTTTTTAAAAATTGCAAAAATTTTAAACAGCTTTAGGCCTTGCTGCGAGAAAGCGCTCAACCCTCACCCAATTTTCGGATTGATTGCCGTGATGGTTTTAAGTTAGATGGGAAAACTAATTAATGCGTTTGTGAAAAAATGAGTTTTCAGAAGGCTTAGCTCATGCGGGAGGCTATCATCCGTTTTCGTTGAGTTAAAAAAAGTTATTAGTTCACGGTGGATTGCGATTACATCGTAATGGTGTTGGTCGCACGTGTCAGCTCTTCGGTAGAGTGGAATTCGGTCTCCCTGCGAATGGAGTCCCTGTTTTAGAAGATGAGTGCATCTTGGGGGAGGCGTGGACCCCCTCCAGACGGTTGACATTGCACATAGGGCGCTGCAGATGTCTCCTCTTCAATGAGTATTCGGATCGGTCGGAATGCTCCGCTCGAGTTGTCATGTCGTGGTTTTCGTCTATTTCGCGGCGTGCGACCAAATTTGGAGCGTGTTTCGTACCGGCGCTCCTTGGAAACACATTCATTAACCTGCTTCGAGGCGGGCGGCGGGGAGGGAAGGGGTGGCGGGAGCAAGCCTACGCGCTTCCGCCACGCCACCGCCCTAGTCTTCCCCTGCGCTCCCCTCCCCACCACCTCCTCGTCCTGCCCTCCCTCCCCCACGCCTTTTATACGACGGCCGGGGAATGGGGGGGTGGGGGAGGGGAGGAAGGCGGTGTTGCCAATTTGAGAAGTTTCTCACCTGGATTTAGCGAATCCCTTGCGCCAGTCCGTGATGGAGAATTCCCTCCGAAGACATGTCGCCACGCGAGGAGACTACGTGGCTTTCGTTTGGTGGGTAATTCGATTCCCTTTCCCTCACCTCTTCTTAACCCTATTGAAATTGATGCGCCGTTCGAAACTTATGGCCGTTACGAGAATGCCTCCTCCCCTCAACCCGAATATTTTTGCACTCGAAACGTCTGATGCTCGAGAGCGAATTTACGGAGTCGGATTCGTATTCCCGATTTTCCGGCGGCGAAAGTGAAAGTTTCCCGCGTCGAGGGAGTGAGAATGTTGGGATTATGGGTTCCGCATTCGTGATTTTTCGTGGATATGATCGCCCAGCGGCTACATAGGAAAGTTCTTGGTTTTTGATCTGCCGTCTTCAACACTTCGGCTGTTTCCCTACCGCGGGATTGGGGATTGTCCCGTGCGGTATGTGAGCCGTGGTGGTTTCCCGCTTCTCAATGCGTCGTGTCGGAGTGCGTGGGCGCCGCGTTGCATGTTTTCCTATTTTAGCACACACAACTGCTTCGAATATCGCCGCGCTAATGAATGGAGCCGCTCGTCGAGTGAATGGTTCAGTCAGTCATCGGCTGGATACGGCCTTGGGAGATGAGAGGAAAAAATGTTAGGCACCGCGGGGTCTGATCGGCGCGAGGGGGGCGGGCCCCGCAAGCTCCCCGGCCACTTGGGACGATCGGAATGCAGGCCGTGCAATGTTTATACACGCGATAAAAACATCACCGCGACAACTAGTTGAGGTGTATCTGTCTGCGGGCCGCTTTCCCATCATTAGAAGGCTTTGCATTCGCTGGTCCCGTGGTTTTCTTCGATATGGGAGGGATCGAATGGATGGTACGGTGTCTTCCTTCCGTTGTCTGTTCTGTTGAAGTATCGTTATGGGGGAGCAGAAAGGGTCAATTTAGGTGCCACGGGAAATTCTGAGTTGGGAGATGCAGGAAGCTCTAAGATTGCATACACGACTTAAAACTATTTGACAATACATGGAGTCAACGCAGTTAAATGTTAGCGCCGCATTGCATTGTTAGACGATACCACAGGGAGAAGTTAAGAGTGATCGACGGCTGAGCGACCGTTCGATGTAACGAATCATTGTTTCTCGCATAATTTGAGCAGCAATACCAAATAAGGAACATGGCATACGATAAATGGAACTTACCAAATGCAGTTAATCACCAATTACTCTCGTAAATGGATTAGGATCTGGCACCACGTGCCTCATTCCCTTTGGACGGCTTTCATGGACTGAGATATGTGTAAATGAGCGTAGGGACGTCAGATTTTGTGATTATAAATGGTTATACATCCGGATATATTTATTTTGGACAACATTTTTATAGTTTATTCTATTATTGTATACTTTATATATTCAGGCACATGCGTGTGTGTACGAGTGTTTTTATATGAGCTAATATATATTAAAATACATCTACATGATGCACAGCAAGCAATCGGGAAGGTGTGTGGCCGGGGGGTAAATGCATGTATGAACTAATAATTGTGTATGTATTCCGAATGCCCTGCAACTACCCCCGCCACACACCCTAGCGGCAGCTTGGGGGGTATGGCGCTGATGTATGAAGTAATTGTGGGCGAACGAGAAGTGGCTGTATTGGAGGGGCTAATAGCGATCTTTCTCCTCCTCTTCTTGCTTTTCGGGTCAAGCCGGCGTGATCTGGGAGTGGTTGATCATTCTGCTAACCTCCTGGGCGAACATCTTGCCATGACAGCAATTTCTATGGTTAAATCTTTCGCTAGAATATGAGATTGGCAGTCATTTTGGCGTATGTTCATGGTCCGTATTAAAACTTGCCCATCCATAGTAAGGCTAAATATATGTCTTCATGCCCATTACAGCGAACATCGTTTTTTGTGTTAGTTTGGCTATCGTTATTTTGTGAGCTTTTAATATCGTTCGAAGTACCTGTTCGTGTAACGGAAAGAATCGGAAGTTTTTCGTGCAAAAAAATCGTACACATAATGGGTCCATCCGATTGGAGTTGGTCGCAAGATGTAAATCGTCGCGTTTGCTCTTTTGATAAGTTTCCTAAGTGTA
Organism: Hetaerina titia; assembly: GCA_037158775.1. NCBI lineage: Eukaryota > Metazoa > Arthropoda > Insecta > Odonata > Calopterygidae > Hetaerina > Hetaerina titia. The sequence continues at coordinate 16,648,487 of CM073775.1, forward strand.
GGAATACAAAATCGGCTTGCATGGAAAGTTATTTTTTCCATTGAACGTAACAATTCAAAGAATGGTTCGCATATCCTGTTTAAATCAGATGTTGGTGCAGAAGTGCTGTTGACATGAAAGGATTAAGTAATGAAAAAACACCGTCATATCGAGACAATATAAATACACAGTTGGGGGCTGATCATTCCTAGTTGAAACTAGTACGCAGTGAATGTTAAGTATTACGGTTGCGTCGCTTCACAGCTAGTTGTTATGGAAATGGGGTTCTGCCGAAACTGATTAAGGTCAAATACACTGACCGGGTGACTGATGGGCGAAGGCGAAGATCAATGCTTCTCCCAAAAGGCAGTGGGATAAACTCACCGGACACGTTTTTGGACCGCGAGACTTACCAAAGATGTTGGACGTTAAGACACATGGGGGGAATTGTAGAGACCCCATGCGGAAAATAGGCGAGGGAGGGCGTGGTTGAAAATAGATGTGAACGCACCTACACCTTTCCTTGCAAATCTCCACGAGGGCGTGTGGCAAGGAGTGTTAGGTTGCCATTAGAGTAGCTGTAAAGGTGAATGTTGGTTGGTGGTATTCGTGAAGTTGAAATTTTCGGGATTTCTCTAATCGTTGGGGTCACGAATAGTGTGAAGGAATAATGATTCCCAATATCGATCGGTACGGCAGCTGATCCGTCTTTAACTGTTCTCTGTGACCTTGTTTACGTAATATATGTAATACCACAGTCATCAATGCGAAGGTTACTTTGATACGTGAGGCTAGAGCTCACCCATTACTAAGCCCTATAGACTTCGTGTGAAATGATCTTATCGGTGGTCCTTTTCCTGTGGCTCGTGTAGTTTCTTAGCAAGTCCTACTACCCGGGAAATCACCGAGCTTGGGTGCAGCTGAGGCTGTCCAGAGGCATCGGCGAAAATCGAACTCGGGGCATTCGGTCAGCAGTATCTGCTAATTGGACTACCACCTCCTTGATACATGTAATACGGCGTCGAAATTATTCCTTCTGTGTAAGAGTTAAACTCGAATGATTTGTGTTCATGAAATTATTTAAGTTGCGCATGTAATCTTCGTGCATCTAGTGGCTTCTAATTCAGGTGATTCATTAATAATGTGACGCTTCCTGTTCTCTCTCAACAATACGTCAAGAAACGTGTGGCTCTTCTCCACACCTATGCAACACCCTGCAAGCCGCTTTAAGGGCGTATGGCAGGTGGGTGTTAGGACAACACCCGCACTAAGACATCCCAACGCACATCCAGGCAGGAAAATCTATTCATTCAAAACTCATTTTAACAAACACACATTCTAATACATACTTATGCTAGAATACACAAGCACATAAACTTACGAATGTGCCAGATGTCTACGCCGCGTTTAATCTTCCCCTCGCTTTTAGTAATTCGATTTTCTTTGCCGTTTCTATTATGACTTCGATTCTTTATTATTATGATTCCTGGTTGTCCGCGGAAAGAACGAATATTTATATCTATCTGAACTGAAGTCTACCTCCCTTATCTTTTGTGCTCCAGCCTACTCAAATAGTGTGGGACCATAATAAATCCCTTCACCGAGTCCTGTTTAATTTCGCGAGTGCAGAAAGAGATAAGCTGATGGGCGATTGTGGAGTGGAGTGCTGCGTCAATTCAGCGTGAAGGATTGATGGCTCCTGGTGATGATTTAACTTCTTAACGTGCTCGTTCCGAAAGTTCAAATCATCCGGGGTCGTACGGGCGGGTTGGCGGCACATGGGGGCTGGGCGTGGGGGATGAGGGGAGAGTGTGGGCCGCTGGGAGCACCTGTGCGGCCCCGCGAGTCGCTGCTGATGAGGCCACGAGTTCATACCGATCGGTGAGAGGGAGGGGCGTGACCGTTTGCGGCCGGCGATTCCGGTACGCCCCCTCGTCACCTCCGCTCGGGCGGGCGTCTCTCGCACCCGAGTGGACTAGAGACACCCTCCAGGGTGAGGTCGGCCACAGTCGCCATTTTCATGAAAAACCGGATGTTGTTGGTATGTTGAAGTCATAAACGCTTAGGAAAAAGCGATGGGTATACCTGCATGGAAGTGCTAGGTTCCAAGTTTCCTATGTAAGCCATGGTGACACTTAAATTTGTTGAGTTGGAGAACACTTTTATTTGCCAATATATTTTTATTTGTGGTAATAATCCACCGATCTTTTTGTTCGTTTATCTTTCTCTTATGATGAATGCATCTAATTCGCAAATCTGAAAATAGTATTAAATTATTCTTTTCGTTTTTGCGTTTCGGATGTCATCTGTTTTGGTTATCGCGATTCTCAAGGAGGTCGCTGACCCGTCTTCAGAATGAACGAACCAGTGAATCTTATGTTCAGCTGAAGAATATTTCTTGTAAATGATCGATGCGATCATGATTATTTCAAGCTAACTTTGTTTTCCTAATGACTGAAAAATCCTTTTTCATTTGAAGCTCAATTGAAGACTAGATCTAGGGAAAATGCACGGAAATAATCGAAGTATTAATGAATCAATGGAACGAAACTTTGCGCGAAGCCAGGTGGAAAGTGGTCACCAATGTAGTAGTGGTGGTTCGCTTGCCATGTATTCGCCAGGTGCATCTCTTCTGGTAGAAATTTGCGTATTGTAAATACGAAACGTCAATGTTGTTAGATGGGCCTTTCTTACCTTTGCCTCATGGGCACGCGGTAGGCGTTCCGGCCATACTGTATTTCTTCCGGAGACTAGTTAGTGGTCAGTTGACCATTTAATTAATGTGCTTCTCACCTTCGCTGAGATAAAAATGTTGTTTCATTCGTGAGTCTTTTATTGATATACCAACTTTATTGCGATAAATATTCAAGAATTATCTCCGAACAGTTGATTTGTACGAGACAAATAATGTGGATCATGTTACGGGCGTAGTTGATTGCTCTGCTCACGGTCGTTTCAACTTTTGACACGTGTTATTACGCTTCAGAGGTGTATGTAACATAACCGTGGCCCGAGGCTTTCTCTGTGCAGTATCGAAGTTAATCGTCCATATGGCGCTCGGCGGTGAGTTTTACCTTGGCCGATCTCTTCATTATGCAGGATCGCTCGTGAAGAGCACTCGCGGAAGATGGATGGGCCAATGAACTAAAGAAGGGTGGGGAAACCTGAAGGGTGGGGAGAGGGTGCCAAGAGTGTGAACTTCGTAAAGAGCTCTCCGAGGGACCGAGTCCCGTGGTTGATCAGCTAACGCCTTCCATCTGAGCTTGCAATGCGCGTCTTAAGTGGCCCCAGATCTAAGGAGAATATTCTGATGTCGAAATTGTATCAGTAGTATGCGTGGGTTGTTCAATAAGACCTACGAAAATCCGAGAGATGACATGACGCTCGTAGAATCGGAAAAGGTTTTATCTAAGTAAAGCTCATCACTCACCAAGCTGTTGTTAAAGTTTCAGCTAAAACCATCTCTTAGTTTCATTTTCATAGTCGATTAAAGTTTTTTTTATTCTTTTATGTTATTTCTTCATATTTGTATTATTCTTTTGTTTATTTGTTTATTCATAAAAATTTCACAGGAAGATCTGGTATCCAAACAATGGCGCAGCTTGGGTGAAGCTGAGGCACCACCCCTATTCGAACCTGGGCCCTACAATTCTGTAGCCCATCGATCTGCCCACTGCATTGCTACTATCTGTTTAAAATATCTGTACAAATTCTTTAAAAAGAATATACCTGTATACAGAATTCCCTAGGGAATTCTGTAGATATTCATAAAAATATTGAATTACTCAAGGAATTTATGCAGAATTGTTTAGGGCATTCTGTAGAAGTTCCACAGGACATTCGGTATGAATTCCTTTAGTCCTAGTAATGCCACCATTCAATAAGATTCTTTTGGTGCCGTTATTAACTTTTAAAAATAGCAGTAGTCGTCGCCTAATTCATATCTATTAAATGCTCCGGAGGATATCGGCGGTCGGCTATGTTTTCCTTGGAGAATGAGGGTTACTGGGAAGATTTCCGTGGAAAACTTGAAACTTCCCCTGGTTTTAAATGATTTCAGAGACTAGCTTTGTGCATTTTCCTTGTAATGCCAAAGCAAAGAACCTTTACTTACGGAAAGCTTTGAAAATTCCTTAGGATTTCTTACACTCCTCGGAATAGTTATAGGGAAGTAGGGAAGTTTTTTTAGCTTGGCAGTAGGAAGAAACAGCAATCACAAATGTGTCACCTCATTTCACTTTTCTGAAAATGGTCATTATTGACTCGTATCCTTTTGATTCTCGGATGCCGAGCTTTCGAGGAGTTCCGGTCGTCCCTTGGGGGTCTCCTCCCCGAGACGGAGTGCCTCTTACGAGTCTTTTTTTGCAACAATAGCTGGCGATAAATATAAAACGAAACCCGTCGTGCCCACTTTCCCTCGTCGCCCCACCGTCCCCAGAAACAGTCACGCGTGCCCCGGTGGCGCATAAAGTACGTGTTGGCGTCCGATCGGCCTCGGCCGGATCCCTTTTTATTTTCACGCGCCATCTATCCGCTCATCGCAGCCGCTTTCCCTCATCGTCCCCGGACATAATTAATCCACCTCCGCCGAGGCCACGATCTGTTTTAAACGAAAGAACGGTGGATGGTTCAATATTTGGCTGTCGGGGCGGCGTGCTCGCGCGGAGGGAAGTGGTGGGGCGTGTGTGTAGCGGCGGAGGTTGAGAGCGGGGTGGGAAGTGGGCGGGGGGGAGGGAGGGAGTGGGGTGGGCGGGCGGTGGGAAGGAATGCTGGAGGTGGGTGGGGATGGGCCTCGCTCTGTGAGCGGGATGCTGGAGAGGGGCGTGGGGATGGAGGAGGAGAGGAAGGTCCGCGGTGAACTGGGGAGAGGCAGGGACATCGTTTCAGGTAGATACGGAGGAAAAGTTGTTCAGTGGTCCGATGAATCGATTTTGGGCGACGAAAGTTTTGTCGATGATTGTATGATTTCGATGATGCGATGGTTTCCACATTCCCGTAGAATTAATGATTCTTTAGTTCCTCGGCTATTCGACGATTTTGAAGTACCATTGATTTCGATGGTTCCTCGGTGTTACGATGGATTCGATATTCCAGTGGTTTAGTCGATGGCGATGATTTGATGGTTACCATTTTTCGACGATTTTGGTGTTGCGAAGGTTCTGGGTTTAATGGCTTCAACGGCTCTTGGATTTCGTTTCGATGCCGCGGTGAAAATGTGAAGGTGCGGCTTGGCGGATGGCCCTGGAGGCTAGCGGTTTTGGTGGCCCGTGTATACCGAGGCCCCCAGGACTCACGGGCTCCTCTGTAGTATGAGCGCATAAGAAATCACCATCGTCTGCATTTACGAATACTGTATCAAAATATTCCGGGCTATCCGAACTGATACAATGGTTTCAAATTCCAAGGCTAGGGCCCGGATTCAAGTCTTTCTTATTATGATGAAGTAAAGCTCGTAGTTCCTCTGGATATAACATCTTCCAGTATTGGGGTGGATTGGGGGTTACCATTAGGGAACCACCACCTTGAGGCCTTTTATTCACTGAAGATTTTCTCCGGTCAAGAATTCAGTTTTGCAACCCAAGGGTCATATTTTACCCATGGTGACAGTTTTCCATTCCGTTGTTTGGTTTGCAGGATTCTTTAGTGAGTCGGTCGTGGCTATCGTTTCATGATTGAGGTTATTCGATTCATCAGTCTAAAGATTCGAATACTTCTGAATGATAGTGGTTCATTGAATTCCAATTGAAAATTATGAGCATCGACTAGCCTCAAAAGATTAAAATGTATCAGAGTATGTTTTTGTATCGGTTTGAGTAGGCATGGTACCAAGGTTGTGAGTAATCTGCCTTCACTGCGCTTTAGGGTCCCCTAACTGGCCGCTTTGAGGCTGAGTGTGGATATGTTTAACTGGACGGCATCCCTAAAGTGCGTCTTGATATGATCAAACAGTTTCTGTATCTTTTGCCTCATCTGTTGAGACCAACTGCATTCTGTTCATTCAACGCGTGTCCCTTTTTCTCTAAACGGTGATTTTTTCCAATCTTCATAGTATTCGAAGAACTCTGGAAAGTCTATGTTTGAAAATAATACAGGAGACTTGAAATGGGAAATGGAGGAATTACAAAGTAAATTATTTCATTTCATTTCAATGAGAAAGAAGAGGTTGGGATAGTGTGGAAATATTAAATAAAGAAATGAGAATTTCCGCCATAAAATTTATTTTAGGTTACTTTCAGATGATTTCCACATGCCTTAGTATGATTATCGGTACTTAATATTGTACAGTATAAACCTGGCTTTAGAATTGACTACCTTACATAATCGAAAATTTGAATTTGTAAATGCAAATTTTGAGTTCGTAAAATCACACGTTGAATTTTTTCTCTTATGCGTTGTAATAAATTTTCAGGGAATAAATTATTTTTAGTATTTGCCCCCTAGCTTATTAATACAAATGACGGTTCTGTTTTCCTTTCATTCATACAGAAGTGAAAATATTTTGTTTCATTGTTTAGTCCTCCTCCCTTGGCACGGCGACTGTTTGGCATCATGCCAACTCGTCCGGAATTCAGTTGTAGCGATAACGTTTATTTCGTTGGCTGTATTTGGAGTGTTAAGATGGAACTCAAGGCGGTAACCCCTTGAGGGGTTGGTCCGGGGAGGGGTGGTGGTGGAAGGCGAGGGTGAATCACCACGGAGTGGGTGCGCGGATCGGCCGAGGGCGTTAGGGGGGGAGGTGTCGAGGTGGGGCGTGCGGGGGTCGATCAGCCAAGAGGAGAGGGCTGTGTGGGGGAGAAAGGTGATGTACACTTTCGGTCGAGGGGAAATCCGGGATGACTCCAGGCATAACATTTTTACATATGTATCTTCCAGTTTTGGAATGGGCGTGCGGTTGGTTAATTAACCCATGTTGTTCTCCGAGAAAATTGCGGAAATAGCGTCTCCTGCCTCTGGTGAAGAAAGCCTCTTGTACAGTGATAAGTACCACAAAATTAGGTGCATCTGGTTTACGTTACTCCCGTTTGAAGCTTAGTAGCAATTGAAAGAGCCTATTTTCCTGCAGATAAATCATGCATATTACCTGTAATCCTACCCGTAAACCTACCGAAGATCCCAAGATAAGGTAATGTAAGTATTGGGAAATGTATTTTGTTTATGCATAAATAAGTGTGCATCGCTAGAACAGAATTCCATTGGAACCAGGCTGTATGTTTAGCAAACGTGTTAGTCCGTTACCAATTTGTCAAATCGTATGAACGCAGTCACACTCCCGAGTAAGTAAATACCTCGGCAGAGTGCGACCATTCACCGGAATAAACGGAAGTTCTTGTATGCAGCTGAGAAAACATGGAGGCTAATGTTATCGAGAGAGGAGAGAAACTGGAGCAAGTGTATTTATTATTTTACCCCCTCAAGGGTGAAAGCAGAATGGGTGGAAGGCATTCAACATGTGTAGGATGCACAGAATAACCGGGTGAATAGTAAGTTTGTGAAATATAGTGAACTGCCGTTCGCAAAGAAACTTGAGGTTATGTTCGAAGGACAGCAATGTTAAAGCTTTCGTGTGGCTTGGAGAATTATTGGAGACAAAAATGTTGTAATAAAAAAAACTCCTCTCGCGGACTGTGAATCAGCCACTGTTCTTCATTTGCTGCACAATCTTAGCGAATGGCCACCAGCGGTCAGGTGTACAATGAGGAAATATATAAACGCGACGGTGGGAATAATTCGGATGATTGCGCACCATTTGCATTAAGCCCAGTATTTTTCAAAATCTTTTAACGTGGCATATTTAGTTATTTATGAAACAATATCCTTATTTTTATAGTCACAGTCGTAATAAGCAAAGCCGTATTTAGACAAGGAATATTACATGAAACATTGGATCATTTCTCATGTGACATAAGATATTATGAAAGGCATACATATGTGGATTTGTTCTTCTAGAGTTATACAAAGCCGTCATCAAGACGTTTTGCTGTGTAGTAGATGAGGTACTTCTTAGCTTTCCAATAATAAAAAATAGTCTTTAAAGAGTCAAGTTGAAAGAGAATTCCGGAATGCTACAAAGAAATATTTTAGGGAGCCTTATATTTTTAATCTTCATTAAAGATTTCCATGTAAACTAGTAAATTATTGACCGGCAACTTGGTAATGTAAAAATAACGCCTTTATTTTGTACGGCAGTTTAAACTCAAACGGCTTATATTTAACGGAACCTAGAAGGAATTAACAGTGAAAAAACAACCTTTGGGACTTCGGGTTACTCTCTAGCAAGTTAGTTAAAATGCCGGGCGGTATTGAGGTATGACATTTAAATGTAATGTTAACAGAATGTGCGGAAAACATTTAATGACAAGAACAGGAAAACAAGCATTTAGGAATAACTCTTGCCCTAGCCTTAAGTGAATACACGCATCAGAAGAATATGGGACGTTTTGTCTCGCAAAAAACTTTGTAGGCAGCATGAATGGAAATAAGGTTGATAAGATGTTGCACAAACCACTCGAGTAAAGTGAGAGAAATAATTCCCAACATACTCGTATTCATTGCTATGCAAGCTTTTCCTTTGCATTGTGGCTCAGAATATGTTGTTAATTTTCTTATTCTGTTCATCTGTGTAATTTGCCTCGGGCTTCATTCTTCGCCTACTCATTGAAGGACCGTCTTTCTTTATTCGTACTACTTTATTTTATCATTCCTCGGTAGCATCACATTTCCATTGCTTAGAACTGCCATATTTTTTCCTATGCCGACTAAGTGGTGCAAAATTTGGAGGTGGAAGTCCAAAAGCAGGTCGCTATGAACTATTTTCTGACGTCTAGGATAGTGTTATATGATGTTATCAGGTTTGTTTCATCCCAGGGTTTCTTTTTTATGGGTTAATTTGCTTTCTACATATTCCCAGTTCCTTCCTCCCCCACTTGAGGTCCTAAATCCGAAAGAGCAAAACTCAATATCAACCGGAAGGGCGGTTAGTTAAGATAGGATGGGAAATCATTCGAGTCTAATAACGAGGCATACGACTTGAAAATCACGCATTCCAGGAAGAAGAGTCCGGTTTCTTACCCCTTTTCTGCCATTTTGTTCTTGTACTTTTCATGGATTACATAACTTAAATCTTGGTGTAGCTAGGATGTCCAGAGGAATCGCCAGGATTCCAGCCCGGGCCCATTCTCCCCCAATCACTGAAAGAAATATGAGTTCCTCGAATAAATATTGGGGAAATATTCGAATGGATAAGGAAACGAGAGGAGTTTTTTTTCGATTTGGTTGCACAGCACCCTGAAAATGCGTCGATGTTGCGTGTTTGATACCCTGTGCATGATATTTTTTAATTAAATTGGAGGGATAGAAAGGAAGGCCATCCGTTTCATTGAAAAGCGTCATGGTGCACAGAAATCGTTGTTAAGTATTTTTATTAGATATCCTGTGTTAGGAGCGATTGAAAGGAAGATTCCTCGCACTTTTTGAACTATCATATAAATAGAAAACCATTCTAGTTTAACAATGACTGAGAGGAAATAATTTTTGCTCCGCATTATATTCGTAGGCTTGAGCACAACGATTAATTAAGGGAAATGGACTGCCGAGTAGGCATCTCTTATTTGAGGAATCCTTGTCGCTCGCGTAATTAGCGACCACAACATTAGGAAATATCACGTGGTCAATGGAACTTTCCGAAAATAAAATCATACCCTTCCCTAATGATAACCAATTACCCTAATGTCAGTGATCTAACACCCTCTATCACACGCCCTCCCGGGGGTCAGCAGCCTATGATGAAGTTTTGTTACGGTTGGTGGTTTTAAATTGTCTTTTTGAGTTCTTGCTGGGCATGATGTACACACACGCACACGTGTGTGGGTGAGTCGGGAAGAGAATTGAGGGGCCCTTAGTTAGCGATCCTCGTGATTGCTCGTCGAGATTCCTTCTCCGGCGGGAGAATCGCCAGAGGTGACCGGACGGACACCTCTGCCTCCCCCTCGCGTAAGCCACCGCCACCCTCCCGGCGGCGGAGGCGGGAGTGGGCGCGGATGTGGCAACAGCGTCCGCTCTCTCCCTCCCTCCCTCGCCACTCTTTGAGGATGAAGGGTGCGGCCCGCTCGCTCTTGTACCACCTTCCGTACCCTCTCCCGGATGCTTTGGAGGGTTCGGGGGGATGAGGACGGGCTGATCCTGCCACCTTCTCCCCCCCCTCGGAACCTCTCGTCACGGGGCCTTAATGAAGGCGACTCCTCGGTCTCCGGTGGAACGGCAATTAGTTTAGAGCCCCGGGGGGCGGGGTGAGAAGGCACTGCGAACTCGCATCCCTCATTCGCTTGTCTGCTCCCCCACATTCGTTAAATTTGCGGCCTCATATCCCCTCTTCAGCGTCGCTAGATGAAGTGTTTCGTGACAATTAAGCGCATATAATGAGGAATTCCCAATTTATCCTGCATAATTAGACGGCCTGGGGCTGTATGTAAATTTTTCATAGGCACTAACCTGAGTGAATTAGCCGTGAAAAAATAAGTCTACCCGATTGTGAAACTGCTCCACACTAATACGTCCGCGTAGGTAGATGTAAGTTAGTCTTCGGTCAAGGCAAATGGTTTTCGTGACGGATTCTCTTGCGTAAGTCTCCTATTTTCGTTTTCCAGCATCATCTGTCCGAAACAGTATGGTTATCATTGTATAACTCTATGTATGCAACGACACTAGTTTCTTTTTCCAATATGAATCAGGTAGCTTAAAGTCTTTTTTCAAAACGTGTCGTGCTATCTCTATCAGCATTAACCAAATTCATTTTGGAAAGCGTAAGTTCCTTCCTTCAGTTCCAACATGAAGTCATTCCAGTAAGTGGCGCCTGATGGCATTTAAGATTTATGTCGTAAAAATTAAAGTAAACGTAATGGCATTAATTTACTTTAGCAATTAAATTTTACCCTGTAACTTCCGCTAAGTGCTGAAGCTGACAATTTTTGTCGTGCTCTCTAATATTGCGGCGAGGAAAAAGTTGTCTTGGGCTCCAGACAAAATGCGTGAATTTAGGTATCCTCCATTTAGTTCAATTTCGTGGTCGCCGAGTCGTTACTTGACACGTATTTTGTTACTTGGCAAATATTGAAATAATTAGATATTAATATTGATTATTTAATAACTAATTATTAATATTTTAGTGTAGAATGTTGGGTTGTGCTTTGTTAGGAGGGGCAAGGGAATCGTCGCTATACCGTTGTGTAGCTTGGTGCCGTCGACGGTCGCCGTCGTCCTTTTTTCTGCTCCCCCTCATTCGTTTTAATACCACCTCACCCACGGTCCTCCCTAACACTGCAAGCCATCACGAAGGTGTGTGGCAGGGGAAGACGTAATTAATCGGTAGATTACTACTAATGATAATCTATAACAAAGGAAAACAGCATAATCTTGTTCCTGCTTCAATATTTCAGCGGTAATACTCGTAGCGATGGTCCCCTGGGCATGTTTCAGTTTTCGCGATGGTGTACGCGTGTGACTGTCCATGTGTGTGTGCATGTTCATGAAGGCGTGGCTGTGCGGCTGAGTCTGGTCTTGATAACTTACCAATTATATATCTCAGCAACGCCAGAGAGTACATTAAAGACTTAGGAAGTATTTCCAAATATTTACAAGAAATGCAAATTCGAATATTTCTACATTTTCTCAGATGATGAACGTTGCTGGGTAAATAAAAATTTGCAATTTTCCACAAAATAAAATTTAATACGACCGGTTTCCATGCAACTACATCATCATAAGGTCTCACCTGGTCATCACCTGATGGTGATGTACTTACATTGAAAGCGGTCGTATTAAATTTTATTTTATGGAACCTTTCACAAAAGGTTTTTATTTAATCATGATATTCCGCCATATCACACCTGAAACGTCTCTTTATTTTATTTTTTTTTAACTTTGCTGAGAGTGTTACGAGGGCAATTAGCTAGCTGGAAAAATATGATATCACTCCTGGGAATAAAAGTATACTCTGAACATTTGAGAATTTGGAAAAGTTGTTGATTTAATAGAATTTATTTCATTTATTTAGTCAATAAATTATTGTTTAAATTGTCAACTTACTCTTAGTGTTTAAAGTGGCGGTCCCATTATTCAGCCCTTAAAAATTTGGTGGTTTAAGGAAGTGCACTGGCTCATTCCCGACCCATTTTGGCCGTAACTCATTTGCCTGCGGATACCTTGTCTCCCTTTTCTTTCTCTCCGCCTTGAATCCATCTCCCAAGGTTTCCGTTGCGATTCTTCGTCGCCCGGGAGTACGTCTCGCGCAGCTGCTAGTGCAATAATCAAGACGCGGGGCACAAGCACGCGAACTGTCGCCCGATAAGGGGGCGAGGTGAACGATACGGCGTCGTCGATAAGACCTCGGCCGGGCGCAGACGGGGTGTCGGCGGCTGAGGGACGTCGGCGCGTATTTTACTCGGCGGCATTTATCGTGTGTTTTATGTGCCCCAGCCGGAGAGGTGCGTTCGGAGGGGTAGAGTGGGGGGAATTCTTCCGAGTGCGCCTGTGTGGTAATCCTCCTCAGTTTCCTGCAGAAGAGGTGGGAGTCGATAACGCTCGGCTTAGGAACTGTTGCGAAGGTTGTACCCGTTGAGTGTTGCTACTCGTCGTGGTGAGACTCCACTCTCGCTCCAGCATTCGGTGCCGGTAACAGCGAACGTGTCGTCGGTGTGCCCTGATGAGTTACATTCCGAATGTTTGGAAATGTAATGCTTCGGCAGAAAAAAAAATAGGATTTACGAGTATTAGGAGAGTGTTGGGGAAATATGGCGAAAAGATGAACGAGCAATTTTCATCTTTCGCTGGATAGGCCTAATGTACAATATGCTGCTAGTGCATGGGATCCTCATGACGTTGGATTGATTGCCGAATTGGATCGCTTGCAGCGTAGGGGAGCTATATCTGTAAAACCGAGGGGGTCGAGATCGGGAGAATAGGGCGAATGTAGCAAAATTTCAGTCACGTCGCTTTAATTGCCGGTCGCGCCGTGTTTGCTTCTGAAAAGGAGTCAGTATATGTGGTACACACCGTGCTGACAACTGTAACATGTGCGATTCTTCGATAATTATTTTCAACACACTGCCGTGACCAAGTTCAGTCTCATTCATGATAATTGAGAGTGATGGTCTTCCACTTATTGGGTCATCCGTTCGATACATGTGGCCAGTTTGAAAATCCGTTTTCTATCTCACAGCAGTGTCATATAACGGGCTCTGATTGCCATAAACACCCTTTATTTCATGGTGGATTTGCTGGGCACTTAACATTTCAAATGAAGGAACTATTCAAGTATACTAGTAGTATAACACTGCGAGCCTTTATTTTCTCCATACTGCGAGTTACCTCAAACTATGGCTTCCTGAAGCACAAAAAATCAGCATTAATAGCCGTAATTTACAATATAATGTGCATAAGGATCAGTTACTCTGCAGAATAAATTTTATCTAGATATCTGGGTTATCCTTAGTAATGAGTACTTAAAAACTATACCTCCGCGTAAGCTGTGTCGTATGGGAAGCAGAAGTTGCTCGACCTAGGGGAATGACTTCTGCACTGTAAACATCAGGAAGCTGAAGTCTGAATAGACTCTCTTAAAGGACACACAAGAGGGGGATTAGATCGTGGGCCTAATCATGGAAGAGAGAAGAAGAAAATTTCGCTGATAGTTATCGTTCGTGAAATCATTTTCTTGACTGGACAGGTTTTTGTTTACCCGAGTGGGGGTAGGGGTACCCTGCACCCTGTCGCGTAGGGGGTCGCCAGGGGTAGGGGGCACGAGGGAGTAAAGGGGGAGGTCTTTCATTTTTGAGACGAGCATCTCTCTCTCTGGGATTGGGTGCTTTCCGTTCTCGCCCGTCTCTCCCCCGCTCCACTCAGCTCTCGCCCGCACACTCGCCCCCGCTCTCGCGACTGTCGCGGGCCGTCGATTTCCCGCCCTCCCCATTTCTGCCGCCCCTCTCGAAACAGGACACCCGCGGCCCTGGTCCACCCACGCATCCCTAGGACGCCGTCTCGCGCCCAGAAATCCTCTCCCACTCTCTCCCGTTGGAATTTTGAAATAAAAACAAAAGCGGGGGAGATCTTTTATTTCGGCACTGTTTCTCCGGAATCGTTTCGCTATCGTGAAGAGTTGGTGTCGTGATCTGGACGACCGATTCGTGCTCGGCTTGGCGGCGTGCAGTCGAATGAGTAGCTTTGGGATTGTCACGAATCTAATCCTGTATCGCTACTTTTTTTGCGACTTGAAGATTTTTCAGATTAAAGATTCAAATATTTGTAAAGCATGAGCGAAAAAACTTATCGGCAGTAGCAAGGCAATTTTCGTGTCGATTTAAAGGCGGGTGAGCCCATGACGTGTCCAGTGTGGGAAATGCTTTGGTGACGAATTTTAGGCCTTTTAAATGCATGTTTAAAAATCCAACATGGCATCCTATCGAGTTGAGTTTTCATCAGTTGGACGGAAGTAAGCCGACCAAATTGTTTCAATTAAAAAGTCTGTGACTCCCATCACTTGTAACGTGACAAAGGTTGTTCTTGCATATGCTCTGGAGCAATACCATAGGTTGAAACGTATACATTGATTATAATAAAGAAACTGGATCTCATTACGTGGTTTGACAACTGATGGAGAAGTTTAGAAAAGACGAATTCCGTATTCAATGACAATATAAAATAAACTCTCCAGTAAACTCGTTAGCTATTAGGGTCAACAAATGATTTTTTTAGTTTTGCTTGACCTTTTCCTCGTATCACAATTATATTGCTGGCATTGAGCAGTGATGTGAATATTGTATTGAAATTGCACTACCTAATTAAGGTGTGTTTATTTTATAATAATATAACATGGAAATTTGGTCATTGAGGAAAGAGGCGGATACCTTTGCATACAATTATGCAGTTATTTTAATTCGGTATTCAGTTTACACTAAAATGCATATTTTAGCAGGAAATAGAAACCATCTACGGCGACACCAACCGTAAAAGGACCCAATAAAAATTTGCTGCTAATAAAAAATATGAGTTTTTTATCTTTCCGTGATATTAGTGCGTTGAAACTAATACTACCGAATAAAAGTCTCTAAATTCGTAGTACTCTTCTCTCGTTCAAGATAAATATCCACGTAGTCAAGCCTGATACCATACAGCGTATATTAGTTCAATGTGAAACATGAGAAATGAAGCTCTTCGGCCTCGTAAATTAATGAAATATAAAACTCCTATCGCCGTAATAAGAGCTATAGGAGTTTTCATTTTATTTTATTAGTTCAAAGTAATTAGTCTGTCGTGACGTATGAAAAGGTACTTCTCGTTATGCTGTAGGTAACATTCTCCGTCACTATCTTGTGGGGTGTTCTTTAGATGTACAAACTAGACTGATGATCTGAATAACAAACGCTTCTGTGTAGTAAAAACTGGTTCTTAATGGACACACGAGATGTCTCATAATTTGGAGAAAATCAAATAAACTTTTCCCCTCTATCATTATCAGTACAAAAAATATGAGAGGCTAGTCCGCATGGCACAGATCGCACGTTTTAGAAGAGGAACCAAGTTAGGGGCGTCTTGCCTACTTTAAGAAACCATCTTGGGGCAACCTATCTCGGTTGAAAAGAAAAGATTTTGATGACTGTGAGTTCGATGCAACAGTTTCAATTTGTAAAAAAAATCGCCTCGACCGGGACTCGAACCCGGATTTCTGGTAGTCTGGCAGACTGCTTTCGCCAGTTAAGTGACCGAAGAGTCCTCCTCCTCTGCTTAGAAATGTTGTGGCTTTTAGCGAGATGTTCCTATAAAAGCCCTCAAAATTTCCAAGTGGAAGAGGACGCCTCGGCAGCTTAATCGGCGAAATTAATCGGCCAGGCATCGAGGGATCCTGGTACGAATCTCTGTCTAGGGGAATGGTTTTAACACTTTGGAATTGTTGCAATTTAATGAGCATTAGTGGATGATTTCGTTACTGCCGCGCCATCTCCCGCAGTTTCTTGAATATTTTGAGTAGTTTTGTATGGCTAACATTTGTCGTTGAGGTAAGTGGATAGGTTAAGTTTGAAGCCTTTTGAGATGCGAGTCTGGAGAAGGGATTCTCTGTGTTTACAGACGATGTATTCAATAGTTCTTTATAACCTTGGTAATTTAATTACAGGGGTATTGACCGACTTTCGCATCAGAACTCGTCAAGAGGCTGATATAGAGGGCGTGTCTCGAGGTGGCGACGCGAGCCATTGGTTGCGAGCTCTGTGGTAGCCCCTTAAATTAATCCGCATGTCCTGAGCGCCGTTTCCAGCAGCGTACGCAGCCTGTGCTTCTCGGCTGGTCCCCTGTTATCACGGGGGCCGAGCGTCCAGCACCCCCTCCACCGCCCCCGCGTGGCCGTGTGCTCCAGGCACCTTCGTCGACGCTGGTGACTTAACTTGAAACCCCCTGTTCACTTAATCGCCGTGGGGAGAAAATACATAAGACCACAATTCCCTCCCACCTTTCTTTTCGTGACGACTCCGATTGGGGTCGAATTATTCTAGGACCGTTTTCTCACAATGGTTTTGAAGTACTCGAAAATGTACGTGCTGGTGTAGCTAAAAAAAAATGTCTTTCGCTATCTTGAAATCGATACGGCAAAACGGTGGAGGAGCGTTTGGCCACTGTCTGGATGGTCCGGGTTCAAATCCCTGGTGATGTATTTGGACAGCCCCATACAAAATCCGAGCTTCACCAATTCCTTAGCGGCAGACGTTCGTGGGGACACGAAGGTAGTTTATTGGGAAAGGAACAGCACTCCCGACCCTGAATGTATGAAATTGGCATGCCATACGGCTCGAGTTGGAGGTGAGCTGAGCATGTTAATTGGTGGGCACCCTACCGTCCGACCGTAGGAGCCCGTCCGGTTGGTTCCTCTGGATTTATATCATCAAAGGAAGTTATCCGACCGTTTTGCTTGCTGCGGCTCGCCACGTGGTTCTTTTCTCAGCTGCGAATATTATTCGTTCCTCATAACCTCTTACCTTTGCTGAACGTGTTGCCTGCTGGGGTATTCCAGTCGTGACTCCCTCGGCAGTCCCTTTTATTCTTTCTTCCCTCCATTGTTGTCTCCAGGGTGCTATTATGCCTTATGAGAACGTCATTAAGTTATTGTCTTCATCGCAGTGTTATCGACAGTCTTCGTACACCCTCAAAAATTCTCAGGATTTCTTATTTGGCACTCCGCGCCGTCCCTTCAATATCCATTATTTATTTTCAATAGCGATTCGCATGCGTGTAGCTGGGAAAGTAATCGTCATGAGAGTGCAAATTGTTTAATGCTTTGATTGGTCTATTTTGCTGGGACATTTTGCTTGCCTAATTATCCCAATAAAATGGAACAGTTTCGGAAAACTTGGAAAATCGCCATGCTGTCTAGGCCACCATTGTAATTATGATAATTTATTAATAAGCTTAGTGAACAAGAAAAATACAATGTTATTTTCAATATTGCAAGATAAACCTCTTTAGCCCTTGAAATTTGGTTGATAGTAGTTTTTTTAATAGATATTTATTAGTTACATTTATTCACCAGGGCAATATTTATTGCATCATTAAATTGCCACGTAGTTATTAGTAGCTAGTCATAATTAAGGGATGGATGGGATAGGAAGGATGGAGAGAAACCTGGCGTCGACATTAGTCTACTATTGTCGGAAGGTGCCAAGGGGTCCGCAGCTTAACGTCCCATCCTACGGACGTCGTACTCACTCGAAGTTCTCTCCACATAGCACCTGAAGTAGGGATCGGGATACCACTGAAAAATATTCATTCTCCAGGATTTGAACCCGGGCCCTTTCGGTGGGAAGCCTGTGCGTTAGTCACCGCACCTTCCCGATCCTCCCACATATCTCGTATATATTCCATAGGGCCAGGGGATGGTTAGCATGAGCACAGTGGTCGAGGAGATATTTCTGGGTCAAAATCTATACATCAGGAGTTCACCGGATATTAGTGGAAATGAAATAATCGATTCTACGTATCCAATCAAAGGAGATCAGTTTTGTCGGTGTCTATTCTGAAAGTTAGCTCTGTATAGTGTAGAATGGCGAGCAGTCAATTCAAGACTACTAAACTGTTAAACATGCGTAATATATTCAAGGATTTTCTTTCTGGTGAGCCTTAACATCTGGGGAATTATTGTATGCAAAGGGTCCAGTGCCCGGCGGAATGCGAATTTAGCACATAAGTACCTGGACATGCTTTCGAGTTTTGGGTTTTAAGAGATTTTAATCGGTGTGTGCATCTCCCACAATTGCGATAGCAACCTAGTCACACTGCTGTGTTTGTCAGGACATAGTTTTAGAGATCTGCGCCGCGCTGCACTCGATCCAATTCAGAGCGGAAGCTGCTACCTCATTGGGATCCCATATAGCAGAAGCATGTTATAGGTGGGGCCTGACGGCGGGAATAACAGCACGCTCATCGTTTTTCTACGCTAATGTTGTTCCTGGCAGCGACATGCCACCTCACGAGAATGGATCGCCACATTGCTCACGGTGGGATATCCAAATCTTAAGTGTATCTCCCGGATAGCACCCAACGCATGTGTAGGTGTAGTAGAAATTATTGCTCTGACGCATTGTCTGCTGGATAAAAACTTCCGCGGAAAAATTAAAATATATTATTGCTCTGGCCAACATTGATTCCTTTAGTTTTTTTATATCCCGGAGGAGATCGGCAAATGTCGCGGCAGTTGTGCCGCGGATGATTGATTGGAGGGATCCCAGCTCCTCTAATGTTTTTCTTTAATTTCAATCTGGCGTTCAATCTTCCTTTCCTTAATGATTCCCAAGCCATGTGGACAAGCGTCGTGTTGACAGTTTTCGATTCATCTCGCCTGTTTTTTTTTTAACGAATCGGACCGCCCAGCGTTGAACCTTCTCGATCTCCCGAATAAAATTCTTCTCTCAAAGAATTCATTTTCTGAAAGGGTGCTGTGAATGGGCCTGACAAGAGTAAGGGAGCGGAATTCCCTATTCAGTTACTAACCTCTTCCCGGGATACGTATAATATAGTATAGCCGAATCATTTAGTGGCCTACCAGCAAAGTACTCTTAAAAGTAGAATCCATGGTAATATTTCATTACCGAGTTTTAACTCCAGGTTACTTCAGCGAATAAATCACTTATAAGCCAACTCTACCTATGATATGCACTAAATCCATGCATGGATTCTTTTTAAGAACGGATTTTGTATTCTCTTGTAAGATATACCGAAGCAGATATATTTGAAATTTCATTTCATCAATTTACCGTAGCATTTTAATTCATTTATTATGCTTACCAAATTAACTTCGCCTGCGTAGTGAGATGAGAAACACTATACGCAATTGCACGACAATTATGGAAAAAGTTTATCATAAGATAGAGAGGGTGTCGAGATACAGGCGGAGGGAGAACTTTTAGCAATATTACCTTGCTTGAAATATTTAGAAAAAAATCTATCATCCTTAAACAGAGAATATATTGCGCCAAAATTATATGAGCACTGCTGATTTCTCGTGAGAATTACTTGTACACGAGGGTGGGTATCTATGTGCTCTCGTCTTCATGTCTGTGTCCATGAATGTAGCTATTTTTTTAGATTCCTAAATAAATGATAACATAAAAAACCATAAACACAGTAATCAATCCGAAGGTCGGTTAGTTGGTGATGGCAGAGTTCACCCAGTACTAAGCCTAAACAGTTTTTGCGAAGTTCACGTGAGATACATGATTAGATGGCACCTCCTATGGTGTCAGTCATTGCGATTATTTCAGATATTTGTCTTTCATGAACCGAAACAGAATTATTTTGAGTGCCTCATAAAAAGATCATTCGATGTTTCACTTGGGTGTTAAAATTTTCCAGCATTTTTTTATATTTTTTCTCTCGTCTGGCACCCGGAGCTACAGAATCTCCCGGCGCCGAGTCCATAATGAACGAGCGCCGGTCTTTCGGGAAAGATTCGGTCATGTGGACCGAGGCACGGGCTCCGCGGCCAGAACCCTCGGCGGCGTCCTTAGAAATTGAATCGACGCCTAGGCGATAGAGCACCACTTCCCGACGCCCCGCCTCGCCCTCCCCGGCCACTCCCTGCCTCCTCTCAGCAGAGGGGGCCGGGGGGGGGGGAAGAGAGACGAGAAGGGCTCCGCCTATCTTCCACTCCCACAGGACACCTGGCCACTGCCTCGTGGAATGTCGTCCCCACCCACCCAACCACCCCGTCTCCCTCCAGCTCCTCCAACCCCCTCCACCCCGCAGTCTCTCTCTCCCCCCCCCGCGCCCCCCTTGCCGCCCTCCTTCCCTCACTCATCGACCGTGTGACAAGTGCGAGCGGTGCCACGCAACTAGTGATGCGGAAACGCACCTCCTCTTCATGTTCTTCCTCTTGGTGCGTCTTGAAAAAGTCCTCTTTTTGATATCCGACCACTGGTTCACGACGTGTTTTTATCGCGTTTCACTGGAAGAGGTTCTTGATAAAGGGCTGCTTGAATGAGCTCCTATTAAAAAGTTTGTAATTGTGGATTAGCTTTTAAAGCATAGGGAGAAGGCTCTCCAATGAAGGATATCCATTTTATCGGTTGAAATAAGTCGGTCGGATAATATGTGTAGGATTGGGTGTATCCTAACCATTATTATGCTATACGTGTGGTTTAGGTACGCATGGGAGCATGAAGATCAGTTCTCTTATTCCCTACGCATCACCCTCCAATCCGGCCCGGGAGAATTTTGCATTGAAATTTTGGAATGTCAACGGCTTAAGAGCAAATGGGTATTATTAGCGTTGAGTATGA
This sequence comes from Hetaerina titia, assembly GCA_037158775.1. Taxonomy (NCBI): domain Eukaryota; kingdom Metazoa; phylum Arthropoda; class Insecta; order Odonata; family Calopterygidae; genus Hetaerina; species Hetaerina titia. Next base: position 16,669,279 of record CM073775.1, read on the forward strand.
TTTAATTCTCGGGAAGTTGGATTTGTCGTACTCTGTTTTGCTTACTGTTTTGGCTACGAATTGTGCCCGGAGTAAAGGTTCTGCCTTCTGCTGGGCAACCCAGCCGTGCCATTCCCTCGTGGCGGATCGAAGATGAAGACGTGGTTACGCACTTCTTCGGTCGAATGTTGGCTTAATAGGTGATGGGAGAACGCATCTCTTGATGCCTCTTAATAGCGGGCGAAATTCGCGCGTCAGGAGAACAAGGCTGCCTTTCCCACCTCTATCGCCCGCAGATTCTCCGGAAGATCTGCTACCAGAGAAATAGCAGTTTCGGTGTAGTTGGTTTTTCCAAAAAAAAAGGTCGAATTTGAATTCGGAACACTAGCCTAATAGACTAGCCAAGCGGTGACAAAAATACGGTGACAATTACGGCGACAAACATTTTGCAACTCACACGCATTGTTCTGGTAAAAATCTCAGTCATGAACTTGTAGGTTGGCTTTTGAAAGGTGTGGTTAAGACCTCGTCCAAAAATATGCACCGAGGCTCACGGCGGTGTGGTAAATTGCAAATGCAAATGTTTCTCTGCCCTCTTGGTTGTCATGAGGATTAGATCATTTGAATGCATCTGTTCGTGATAAAATAAACCTTAAGATTAATATATTAAAATTTCATTAAAAAAGCCCTCCCTGGGTGGAAATGAACGACGGCGGCCCAAGGATTATTAAACCTTTTGCCACTCGAATCATGTCTACGTTTAAGGGCTGTTATGGGGTGCGAACATTACTTTCGCGCTATGTACTAGTGGTGAATGGAGTATTGGAAACATTTTCCATAGTTTGGTGGCTTGATTATTTTATTCTGTCCATTCCCAATTCTGTATGCGTCTGCCATCGCAAATGGCCACGATTTCTCCCGTGCCCAGGTGGCGACGTCAATGCGAAAATTGGCGGTCGTTTGCTTGCAGGAATCGTATCTCCTGTGCCTTCCTTCGGGACGAGGCCCACCACTGAAGGTTTGGCGACTCCTTCAACTCCCCAGGAGGATTTACCCTAAATCGGCAGGCGTCGTGACGGCGCCGCCACAGAAGCTTCGATCGAATCCTTCTGTTTGGTCGTGATGTGGACGTCGTCAATCGTTCCACGGCTCGTGTGTCATCCACGGCATGTGGATTTACTCTGTGGCCCACACGACCCGACCCCGGGGGCCCCCATCGTCCATCCGGACGAAGATTCCAGGACATACATAGTTTCAGCCAGGGCGTGGGCCTCGCGTCATGTGGGCGGAAGCTCTTCTTCCTGTTTCAATGGCCGTGTAGCATTATAAGGATCCTCTCCTGTTGGCGCTCCCCCTTCCCGAAATACTTCCGTTGGAAACTCGGGGGGTCTCCAGTTGGCCTCCTCAACCAATAACCTTTCCATGCCATCGGCAGTCGCCGATCACGTGACGTGGTCTCCCCTTTACCCCTGTAAATACGTAATTGTGTGTGGAAATACATGTTTTGTGTGCATCAACGACGAATCGTGTGACCCTTTTGCCAAACACTATTTCCGAGAAGGTAGTAAAATGGAAAAAGGAACAATTTAAACAAAAATAATTTTACCTGAAGCTAATCCATTTGTTGTATGCTACAAACCTTTATCATTGAAAATGATGGCGCACTCTTCTTAATGTACCTATTAAACCTCCTTCCTTACCCTGGCAGCAACCTCGTCATCACTTGGCGTTAGACGCGATACTTATTTAGATTCTTTAGTTGGATCTTCATTTTAAGTACGCTATAAAATGCTTGGTTTTTCCTAGTATATTTTCCTATGTCAAATTGGCATCAGCAACGTTAGAGTTCTGAATACACTACGTATATTCTGAGGTTTTGAGGCGAGGACTGTTCTTCTTAATGAAAGCATTAACTAGAAATGAAACTTTTATATCGTATAGTAAGAAGGAAGAACAGAAGTGAGAAGAGATCTATGATTGATTCATCCGCCGATATAATTATTCACTTTTAAATAATTCGCTAAAGTCGAAGAGTTTTTCGTTGCAATTATTTTAATAGCTAGTAATTTTTATAGTAAACGTATTATTGCGTAATTTTTTTGGTGCGTCGATATCCAAGGTCATTCAGCACCAATAATACAAAGGTATATAAGAGATTACCTATAAACCATAAGCACAGTAATCAACCCGAAGGTCGGTTTAGTAGGTGATGGTAGGGTTCACCCATGTACCAAGCCCGACAGCGTGTGAATAATCACACATCAGGGTAGGGGGGGGCAGTTCCTTTCCCTGTGCCCGTTATGGTTTCCCAGGAAGATCTGGTACCCGAAAAATCAACTAGCTTGGGTGGAGCTGCAGGTGCCCAATGTTCCTTGCCCGGGAATCGAACCCGGGACCCTCTGGTCAATAGTCCAACGCTCTACCCACTGGACCACAGCGACCCACATTACCTATATAACTAAATAAATTTTCTTTAAAAATGTCTGTAATAAATAAATATGATAAATGCATTTATGTGCACTTACACTCATATTTGCTTGTGTATTTACATTTTAATAGTCGTGCTTAAACAACGCCATGATCGTTTTTCAGTGGCTTAGTAATTTCATAAATGCTCTTTCTGTTGTTAACCACTTCGCCAGAATGTTTACTTATATTATATTATGCTGCTAAAAGTAAAAATAAACCACCCGAACTCTGGATTAAGAGTTCCAAAACTATTGTTCAAGTGTGATTTCATTCCTCTCGGACATACTTGAATGACTTGACTGAATGTTCCCAATGCATGGGCAACATTTCATGAGTTGGCAGTTCTCATAACTTGTCACGTATTAGATAAGTGAGCAACACCCTCTCAACGAGTGTGAAAAAATCCGGTTCCCTCCGTGGCCACTCCTGCTTCCGCGACCTGAACCTAAAAAGTGCAACTCCCGGGCCGAAGCCGGAAATTCCAGGGTGAATCCCTTCGTTGCAATGATGATAAGCCACTCACACATTATACGCCATTGTATTTTGGAATTGGGGCATATGTGTTGTATCCAGACGGTAATCTCAATCAGCGAATGCTTTCAGTTCCCATCGGACAATGAAATGGGAGCTGTTATTTTTGGAAATTTGTGAGAATCCCATCAATTTTTTCTCTCGGCTTATACAACCCTAGATATTGTATTTTTCCTTTTTAATGTCATCGCAACGGATCTGTTTTTCTCTTGAAAAGTGATTAATTTTTTATCACAGTTGACTTGTTATATTTTAAACCTCTCGCCATGCCTTTTTACCCTTCCTTATGTGTTGTTTTTCGATCTCATGTAAAGTGACCCGTCATCGCTGTGGGAATGAATATATGACCTGCTCTCGATAATCTTACCAGACAATAATATAATAGTTGTTACGGTGAAGCGGACATGAAATTTAAAATTGACTTTTTTTGGGTTCAACGATGTGATATTAATTTTAGAAGTTTCACATTTTAATTCTTACGTTAGCCGTTTACGAAGACTCGTTTTATTTCACGTGGCAATACCTATACGGAGTGTTATCCAGAAAGTTGAAATAAATGAAATTCGAAGTTACTTTTTAAGTTTATGAAAGAAGCCGATTGTCGGCTGTTTGTATGATAAGTTTTCACTTATCATACAAACTTACACTTATCATTTCTGTGTTCCTTGACGATGAAATGGAAACTTATCTCCGTCAATAGACCCTTTGTTTCATATTTTGATGCCTGTTTAGTCCCTCTCTCATTCCCTCGTGTGAGTGCTCCGTGTCTCTGTCGGTGTGAGGATTCCGGCAAAGACTTTTGTGTTGCATGGCAACATCTGCTGAACGGGACATTTCCTCCCTTTCTTGTGACCATTATTGGGAAAAAGACGTCTGCAACATCTTATCATTTCGGTGACCCATCAAAGGAGAATTTCACGAGAAAACCAACGGCGTTTTGTCTTCTAATCTCATAACTGAGCGAATGTAGACTGAAATGATGTAACGCCATCTGGCGTCGGTGATGGGTTGGCCGTGAAAAAAAAGTCCAGTTAAATATTTTGACTCCATTGATTATATAGTTAAGGCTTTATTTTTGACTATGAGTTCAGCACTCTGCTCCAAATGGAAACTCGTGTCCCTAGAATAGGCAACTGACTCCACCAGTTAACCCTCTACGCTGCACGTGGACCATAACGCAATAAAAAAGCCAAATACTTGTCTCCGCATGTGTCTTGCCTGTCTAAAAGACATTACTTGTAAGAACAGTCTGATGAGTGACGATTTTTCATTCCTATTTGTCGCTGTCGAATGTTAACGTATTTGATGGGGAACCTGATAGCTTCAGGTTCTAATTCCTATCCAACCAAGTGAGTTCTTTCACAGTAAATCTCCAGCAGTTTTCGTGTTAAACCGAAAAAGTACTGGTGCCTAGGTACATATGTTTAGTACCCCGGTACCAGCCCCTAAAATCTTTAATGGGAATAAATAGTAGGTATTGTCAGGAGTATCTAGTTGCTGAGAAATACCTGGGGTATGTAGTTCACCTTGGATAATTTCTCTTGATATCGGTACCGAGTATTTTTCACCCATGTACTCATACTGGGGTGCCAGTGCCCAGTTATCTTGCTCTGAATATCAGCCCCTGGTGTTAACTGAAGGGAAAAATGTACTTCATGACCTTAAAAAATGTCGGTATTGTGAAGATTTTATTTTGATCGTATTTAGTTGGTCACATAAACGGTAACTCTTAATGAGTATGGTGTACCAGATATTTGCATGTCCTCGTTGACAAGTTTTTTTTCTCCTTTTGTCTCCCTCCCCCGGGTGCAGTTCGTGGAGATCGGAGTGGTGACGAGCATTGAGGTAAACCACAAGAACGTGGAGACCGCGAGGAAGGGCCAGGAGGTGTGCGTGAAGATCGAGGCGATCCCTGGCGAGGCGCCCAAGATGTTCGGCCGGCACTTCGACGAGAAGGACCTGCTCATCTCCAAGGTGGGCATCCCCAGCTCTCCGTTCGGGCCGCAAGGGGCGTGGCCTCCCTCAGTCGAAATGCCTTGAGTACCAGCGACATGTGCACGAGATATATTTATATTGAATGGACGAGCAGAGGTTGAACCGCTAAAACAAAGACCAAGATCTACTATTGTATTGTTCCTGTATGGCCTTTCTCTTTCCCCGGATCCTGTGTGCCTCTCCAGAATCCTATCTGTAGCATTTTCCAAACATTTAAAAGATAATTCATTCGAAATTCATAGTAATTTGGGAATATAATTCATGGCTCGTGGCAATATTTTATTATCAATAATGATTGAATTAAGTAACTTTTTTAAAGATATTTAATTAACTTACAAATATTTTTTTAAATTCTGTAATCTGAATACTTTGCATAAGGATGTTAAGAAAAATACTCGTTAAAACTGTGATATGAAGGAATGGTTTTGTAAGATGGTAAGAGTAGATTGGAAGCTTGTGGAAAGTGGGTGTGGAGAAGACGAATTGGATTGAAAGGAAAAAATATGAGTAAGTGCTGTTGGGAGAAATCCAAAGGAGGCAGGCAAGGTAAATCCAGATCATTTTGATGGGCAATGGGGTCTGTTGGGGGCAAAAGGGGTTGTTGGAGTCTGTTTTAGAGGCGAGAACGTTAGGTAAACGAGGAATAGGAAAGGGATGTTGGACGGAATGAAGGGTGGAAGAATTTGGAATTGAATAATGACTTATGTATATTGTAGTGTAGGACGTCAGGTTGCGTTTTTTTTAGAAGAGGCAATGAAATATCGCTGTATAGTCTTGATTCCATCCAAAGCCTACCTTTAACGGTAGAATAACAATAGATATTTGAAATTTTAGCAAAGTGATATGAGACCCTAGTGTCTTAAGTAGTTGATTTATCATCTCTGTATTATAGTCGGTGATCTACCGCTTAGGTAGATTTTGAATTAAAACAAAACGCCAAACGGCTCAGCGACCTCTCCTAACAAAATACAAGGTAACATCCAACACTCACGTCTGTATAAGAATGTGTATTTGAGCGTTTGTGATAGAGATAGAGAAAAATCAGCGAGTAAGGAGAGTGCTCGCAACGCGTGGTATAAATACAACGACTGTAACGAGTAGCGGAAATAACGAGCAACGGTCTTGGTTCCCTTGTCGAACGGAGTGACTCTAGTTCCGAGTTTGACTCTATTTGGAGAAGGAGAGGGGTATATCTGTTTTGCAGGTCAGTTACGTAACCCAACGAAATCGTCTGGCACAGAGTTCGAACTAATGAAGGGTTCGCTCCCCCCCTCCCCTCTCCCCCGTGCCGTATCCTCACGGGGAATTCCTATCGTGGTTTCCCTCCCCCCTTCCCCGGTCGTGGTCTTCATCTCCTTCGACATTTCGATGACCAACTCCTTTTTTGAATAATGCCTTTGGCGTCACAGTGTAATCCTATTTAAGTTTCTTTTTCTGATAGTACTTTTTAGCGGTTAATGTAGTTTCCCGGACTAAACGCATGCGAAAGAAATGTGTGTACAACCCCGCAACACCCCAAGAACATCTACCATCCATGCAGAATTGTTAGTTAATGCGTGCCAATCAATATATCTCTCATACGCAATCCCTTGTATACATGCATACCTATATACATCACGCAGTAATTTTTGTCATTGAGTATGTAAATCATTAAATTTTGTTCCTCATATACATGTAAATACATATGTACAATCAATCGGTCAATAATGCTTAGGGTCGATTTTAATATGATTGCGTATCGTGTGGGAGAAGAACGAGCACTTGAATATGTCGGTGGCAGTGTTAATTCCTGTTATGTTATCCGTATGGTCGATACTAACAACATAATTGGGTGCCATAATAATTCCCTCGGGGTAACTCGGATGCCCTATACCTTTCAATAAAATCATGTAGCAGTGTCAGCACCATACCGGAAGAAGTACGATGGGAGCCATTAGTTGACCGTAGGTTGAAATACAGGTTTAATTTACTGCGTAAAGTTGAGGCAGGTTCCTTATCTGAATATGTTGAAGACATATTACAGGCCCGAATCACTATGGTTGATCAGGTCACGCACGTAAAATCAAGGAGACATATAGTTTTAGTGTATATTTAAAATGAAGTTTTTTCCTTGTACCACTAGACATCAAAATATGATCGCAGGAACGAAGAGGATAATTAGTAGTGGTAGTCTACGTGTATATCCTGTTTATATACAATACGTATACATACAATTTAAAGAGATCCATTGTTATAGAATCGGTCCCGCATGATTTGAATGCATCATATTATTGAATATTTTTGGATGTAAGTAGCTTCTTTCGGGTTGAATAACTTTATTCGAGTGGATTATCGAACTGGTATATGGGTAGAGATGTAATGGTTGTAATTATACATGCATGGCTGGTGACCTAAGGTCCCCCGCCACACGCTCTTGCGGCGGCTTACTGAGTATTATGTAGATATGGTCGTTTCGTTTCCCGTCGTGTGGGGCATGGTGGTAGTGTTTTTTCGTGTTGGCGTCCCTGCGCGCGAGGGCGCGTGCGTGTTATATTGACGAAGAGGACTCGGCTAATGCGACCGACATCCGGTTGCTCGTCGTGTTAATGAAGTCTCCTTCTCCCCCTCCTCTCTGCCCCTCCCCCGCACCTCCCGCTCCGCACTTGAGGACGCCCACCGCCGCACCACGCCGTCGCGTGCACACGCCCGCTTGAGCGAGTGGCCGCGTGCGATGGCTCACGGAGAGGGCAGCCTCATGCGGCGCGCGGGAGGTCCCCATCGACCTCCCGCGAGTGAGTCGAGCGACGATTACTCTATCATCAATTACGGCGATAAACATTTTGCGACGCACGCATAATTTTCATATAAATAACCGCGGTCATGAACTTGAAGTTTGTGTTTTGATTTGGCGAGGATAGAGTTCGCCCAAATGAATGCCCCGAGACGTGTGATTGAAGGCAGTTTTTTTCCTCCTTGTGCCTCTAGTCGGTCTCTCACAAGTTTCCGGTGTCTAGAAAATCTATCTTGGTTTTCAGGCGGTGTTGTCCCAAGGCCATAGCGTGGGATTTCAACACGGAGACTACTACTTCAGTAGACGAGCGATCTACGCCCTACGTTGTCGCACCTCTTACTTAGGAATTGTGTCAATGAATTAGGTCGAATAATAAAACTCAATTCTTAATAATTACGCGCAGCATTGTTTTATGTTTTCAAAGCCGGGTGTTTTTATGAATTAGGAACATTGTAAATTACGGAGATAACCATTTTAAATCTGTGTTTGGAGTTAGAGGAAATGGATTGTGCAGAGATGACAAACGTCTTAAGAAGGAAGAGGAGAGAGGACGTTGCTGGTCGTAATTCGAAGTGGACAGATATGGTGATTGGATGAGATACTGAGTGGTAAAAGGATGTCGGAGGTTTACTGAGTGAAGACCGATAGATGTTTGATGATTGAGGTGGAGGGAGGATGCGAAGGTGTCTTTTGGTGGGCATGGAGGGTGGCTTTTGACGTGAAGAGCGCAAGGGGAGGAATGTGATTAACACGGGGAGTGGAGTCCAAGAGGAGGTGTTCTATTTTTCTTCCTCACAATCTAAATTTCCTTTTCCCCACATTCATGTTCTTCTGCAGCTATTCATACTTTCTGCCTCTGTTCGTGATGTGCAGATTTATTTTATTCTCCCTCTTCCTTGCTTATCCAGCCCACTCTCTTCAATTTGACCACATGTCTGAATTACACATTTTCTTGTAATTCACTCATTCTTCCTTGCCATATCTCTCTCTCTAACTTAAGTAGTCATTTGTCATACGCACAAGGGTAGGCCGGAAAGTAATGCACACATTCTGGTAGACCACAAACAAAAATTAAAATCGGGCAAAAAGTACTTTAAAGTACCATACAATTCTTAAGTTTCAAAATCATATATTTATTTTTCACCATAGTCACCGTTAAGGCTAACACATTTCTCCCAACGTGTAACAAGTTTTTTCATTTCGTCACTGAAAAACCGACTTTCGACTTTCCTCGAACCCAGGACTTGACAGCTGCCTTCCAACTCATCGTCCGAAGTGTAATGCTTACCCTTGTGGCTTCTCTTGAGTTGAGGAAAAAAATAAAAATCGCAAGGCGCAAGATCGGGGGAATAAGGAGGGTGTGGAATCGGTTCAAATTTAAGGTTTCGCAAAGCCTCTCCTGTTGCGCGCGAGGTGTGTGGACGAGCGTTGTCATGTTGCAAGATTATTGGCGCCAAGCTGCCTTTAACACGACCAATTCGATGTCAGAGGTGTTTTAGAGTGCATAGGGATGTTGGACGGGATGAAGGGAGGAAAGAAGTACACAGAGATGAAGAGGGACCTGATGTAGAGTAGGTTGCTGGATTGGGTTTTGTTTGGAGTTACAAAATGTTAATTTGTTAGTTGTGTCCATCCAAAAACCTACCTTAACCGGTAGTTTACCTAGTAATAATACTGAGAAGAATTACTGATGCCCTCGTTCCAGAAAATCGGTCTCATAAACTCGGTGAGCATCCCTAAACAGTCAAAAGAAGTTTCATCAACAATTATGGCTTTTTCAGGATCGCAACCACAACATTTTTCTACCCATCGATTTACAGTAGTCCTATCAACAGAATTGTCACCCTAAACAGCCTTTAAACGACGATGAATCTCAGTAGGAGTCACTTATTCAGCAGTTAAAAATTCGACAACAGCACGCTGTTTAACTTGCGTTGACATAGCACTGGAACGTCTCCGTACGTTCCGCTTCTCAAAATATAGTACACTGGATGAATGTAACGACCTCAAACCTCCGCATGCATATTGAGGGGGAACGTTACTTCCACAAGCCACCAGGAGTGCTTCTGAAGGTCGTTTTGTTTGTGGTCTACAGGTATGTGTGCATTAGTTTTCAGCCTACCCTCGTTCAGCTTCTAGGTGTATCCTGTGAGGTAGCCTACTATGTCACCCGCGAGTAATTTGCCCTGGAACGTCATGATGCTCGTCATTCAAGCGGGTAGGCACCGCAACGGAGACGTGTTTTCTTTCGCTCGAGAATGTTTTTATTTTCGTATGGTGCTGAGTGTAGCTTCAACTCTGTCGCATCTAGTCGTCGGCTAAACGCAAATGTCTCCTCCCCCTAGGAGAAGACGCTGCTCCCGTCTGTGTGCGTCTTTCAGTGCTCTCCCTGCCTTGTCCCTATCTCCATCGGATGCATGGTTTCCCCTAGATTTCATCATTACGAACACCTCCTTTCCCTCTTCTCTGTGCTGTATCGTCTACTCTTACCTTCTTACTGAATAGCCGCTGTAGAAGATGAGGATAACGATTCGAAAAAACTATTTGACTCGGGTCTTAATTTTTTTCCTTCTCTACTGTCTTCCTTCCTCTCATTTATTCCTTTCCATCAAAGGAATAAATGTAAATTTATTTACCTTATTTCTGTCGAGGTCATATTGATGAAGTTGTATTGCTTTTTATGGAAATTACTGATCTAATTGAGTGAGAGATGGTCGTAATTCCTTCTTTATTGCATGGTCAGCCTAAATGCGAAGTAAGGCGGCCTAGGGCACCTTAAGCTATCACGCCATCCGATACTTTTGGAGGGTCGATCTATATGTGTCTTTAAAACCTGACGTTTATTTGACAGCTTATTATGATCACCATTTATTTTTGTGTGGTCAAAATTGGCATACTTATTAGGTTCTATTGATGGATACACGAGCGAGATTAAAAGCAACAAAAGTTCAGGGAATGTTGCCTCCATCGCTGTGAAGGAAAAAGTACCAGAGCGGGCATTCCATGCCTCGCTAGTGACCCAGTTTTTTTCTTACCTGCCATTGAAGATGAAAAATTGCCTCGCCTATTAATATGCTCCTTGTTGATTAGTTTTAAATTTTGTTTGGTGCCCTTCTGACAGTCCTGCGGAATGCGAGATAAAATACAACAGCATATGACTGCATTTTTAAGTTAAATTTTGTAAATGGAAGCAAAACGATATTCAGCTCATTTAAAAAAAATTGATTCAAGGTTTTCGTCACGGCACGCGATAAATTACCTGGGCGTTGCCTTCACTCGACGACCTCTCCTGGGTGAAACAAATCCGGGGAATAAGTTGACAAGCTACCAAAAAATAGGATTTATTAGAAGAGTTCTGGGTAAATGTGATGAAAAGGTCAAAGAGAGATGTAATATGTCGTTGATTAGGCCGCATTTAGAATATGCTGCTAGTGTATGGGATCCTCGCGATGTTTATTGCGGAATTGGATCACGTGTAGCGTAGAGGAGGTAATTGTAAAACGTTTTTATGATAAACTTTGTAGTGTATCGAAAATATTAGAGGAGCTAGGATGGGAAGGATGTCTCTACAGTAATGATGTTGAAAATGCATTATTACCCCCATCGTACTACGGTAGGAGAGATTATGTCTATAAAATTAGAGAGATAGATAATAGATAGATTTAAGATGTCATTTTTTCCACGCACGATAACCGATCAGAATAACATTTTCCGACCGCGGTAGGTTCATATTCGAGTCATAATTAGTCTGGTGTGTATTCACCCCCTGCTACACACCCTAGCGGTGCTTCCAGGGTACTAACATAAATAAATAATTGTTTCCGAGAGACGGTCTCGTAATGTGAAAGCATCTTAAAGGAATTGATAATTTGCAAAAGAAGTACTGAACACTCGCCAGATTGTGTGAAGTTCGTTAAACCCACCCAAAAACAATTGTCGTATACGATGCACTTAATTACGCAGTTCCACCGTAGTTATGAATGGACTTTTTATTTGTTTGTTATTAATAAATGCGTGACCAAAACGGGTGAAGCAAGATGCCGTGTAATCTCGAACACTTGCCCTTACCAATCAGGTCATTAACGCGTCACGTATCCGTGCGGGCGGAGCACAGCGTTGGCCGTGATCCGCGTCCGCCCTCTCGCCGAAATTTCATTGAAACCCAACTAACTATACCTTTCTCCACTCTCATTCTCGTTTGCAGATAAGTCGGCAGTCGATCGACGCCTGCAAGGATTACTTCCGAGAGGACCTCATGAAGACTGACTGGCAGTTGATGGTGGAGCTCAAGAAGCTCTTCCAGATACTTTAAGAGACGACGAGCATCTGGAACAAAGATCTGCCGAATTGATAAACGTGGCGGTGTGTAGTGTTTTTTAAAGAAAAAAAAAGGTTTGGCTGGGAGGGGGGAGGGTCATGATGGGGTCACGGCGAATCCGCGGCCCGAGGACCCCTCTGGTTCTCTCTCCCTCTCTCTCATCCGAGTCCCCGGCCGCCGCTTCCGTCCTCCCCCGCCCCTCGAGGTACTCTCTTCGTCACTCTCTCTCTTAATGTGTATTGGACGTGGGGAAGTCGGGGGAGGTATAAGGGGGAGAAGAGGCCCCGGAATCGGGCGGAGTGTGCCCTGCTTTCGAATGTGCGCCCCCCCCCACCCTTTCCACTGCAGCCCCCACTCAGAGCGTCGATGTCTCCGGGCGCTTGATGGCATTGGTGGCGGCGTTCCGGTGTCCGCTGCTCCTCTGGCGCCTGCCGGGAAGGGTGCATCCGATTGGCTCCCGGGTCTAGACCGCCGGGAGGAGAGGAGTTGCGTGAAAATGGTGCAGGAGTTGCGGATGACGTGGAAGAATTAATGATATTGATAACCTATCCCTCAACCCCCCTCCGCCCCCGGCGGCCCTGCACGACTCCCCCTCTCCACCCCCCCTCCTTCCTCATCCTCCCCGGTGCCCTTTTCAAAACACTCTCACCGGTTCGAACCCCGTCTCGCACCCTTGCCTGCCTCTCATAGCCCACCCATCCCCGTCCACCTTACCAACTCAAGCCAGCCTAATCCCCATCCTCCGCGCCCCACCGCTACCGCTGTTTTCTTCGCAGTCATGGTCAATAAAATTTAAATAAACAATTTTCGGGAATTTTCTTTCCGTCAAAATCCATTGAGACGTGCGTTGTCATCGACATGGATATGTCGATGACATCGAGATCTCCATGTCGGATATCAGAATCGGTCCGGATATTTGTTTCAGTTTGGGGACATAGCTGTGCAAACCCCCCCTTCTCCCCACCACCGCAGCAGGGCGTAGGTCTGGGCTATTACTATGTTGCTGTCTATCTTGCAAATATTATAGCTCTAGTTTCACACCTTCTTGGCGGTTTCCAGGGTAAGATGTGATTGATATTTTCTCATGATGTGTTTAAACTACTGTGAAAATACAGTGTAAAAATAAGATTTTTGGTTTATCTCGCTGTAAAAATTGCGCGATTAGTCTTCTGGTGGTGTCCATGGCGAACGATGGAGTAGCCCTTTATCTTTTTTTTCGAAGCAATTATATTGACGGGCCCTTATATTTGCTCTGTTTTGTTCATGTTTTGAATTGAGGTGGCCCTCCCTATATACCAGCAGCGTATTCGATGCGATCTAGCCAATGATACCTCGATGCTAGGCAAATATCGGAGGAGTCGTCATGGATGCCTCTACTACTGCTATATTTTACTATTATAATCTCGCATCGAATACGCAGATAGTATTTAGGACCATCTTAAAAAATAAAGAAGGCAGTAAGCACTTTGCTTATTCCAAATAAAATAAGGATTGGACATCGCGATGTAGACTACATAAGACACCTTCGTATCACAGAGAACTTTCTTTAACATATTCTTACTGTCAAAATGTCGGAAGTGGTCTCCTTAAAATGTTCTCGAAGGCTACTAATGAGTAGCTTGTTTAGAAAAAATTAATAATTTGGGGTTTTTTGGGTAAATGTAAGACCGAAGGTATATTTGGGATAATGTGACCGGAACTGCAAAAACGTTTCGTGAAAAAAAATAAAACAAAAAGTAAAGTGTGACAACTTGATTTTTAAATTAAATTTAGATACTTTTCAGCCGTGAAATCGATGACTGCAAAATATTGCCAACTTTCCAAAAATAAATTTTTATTTTTGAAAATCGATTCACGCGCTGATTTCATCCCACTTTTTAACGCCAATTTCGTTCTTTTACAATAGTACATTTTTTAGTTTATTTGGCAGTTATTTAACCTTTGTTACATGGTTTCATTTGTATTTAAAGAAGTAATTTTAGCAAACTCAAACCATCGTTTAAATCAGGAGAAGGATAGCTGTGCAATGTGGGTCTTACTGTAAAAAATGTTGGTCAGAAGAGAAAACGGAATTTGTAGACAATTTTTCTACCCTAAATATTCCGACTAAAAATGTTTTTTTTATTATATTTGCAGAAAATGTATCAAGAATTCTAAAAGGGATGCTAAATACCCCTTTTTCTATTCCCGAAACCCTGTAGTTCCCTCTCTAGAGCAATGATACGTAGATTTCCTAGGTTTCGAAATATCACACATATGCTTAAATAGGTTCATGTTAAAGGATCGTGGATTCGGTGGAAGTTTCGACACATCGTAGATATTTCATAATTAAATAAATGCATATTTGAATGTGTCGTCGTTGTTTTGGGGAAAGAGAGGAGATT